>BNST01001145.1:0-132073 GCA_019650275.1 Xylocarpus granatum
AATACAGGCAGGAAAGTATGATGACCTTTTACAGGCAGGGACTGATTTTAACGCTTTGGTTTCAGCTCACCATGAAGCAATTGAAGCCATGGATATTCCAAATCACTCATCAGAAGATTCAGATGAAAATCTTATTCTAAATGAATGGGTTAAAACTAGTAAAAAATGTGATACAGCTGGAAACAACATTGACAGTTTAGCAAAGGAAGTGCAAGATGCTGCATCAGCTTCAGAACCGAAAGCAATTAAAGAAAAAAAGAAAGCAAAACGCTCAAGGAAAAAGCAGCTTGTTCAGGAAGAGGAAAGAGTAAGAGGAAGAGTCAGCATGAAGGTGTATTTATCATATATGGCTGCAGCGTATAGAGGCTTATTGATTCCACTCATAATCCTTGCTCAAGGATTGTTTCAATTCCTTCAAATAGCTAGTAATTGGTGGATGGCTTGGGCAAATCCCCAAACTGAAGGAGATCAACCTAAAGTTAATCCTATGGTCCTTCTTGTTGTTTATATGGCCCTTGCTTTTGGGAGCTCTTGGTTTATATTTGTCAGGGCCATTCTGGTAGCTACATTTGGCTTAGCAGCTGCACAGAAACTGTTTTTAAAAATGCTTAGAAGTGTGTTCCGAGCTCCTATGTCATTCTTTGACTCTACACCGGCAGGACGGATCTTGAATCGTGTAAGTTTTCAAAAAATATGTTTTCATTTATAGTTTTCTTTTAACTCACATTTGGAATATTCTCATCTCTCTCTCTCTCTCTCTCTCTCCCCATTTATGTGCTCGCATGCGCTTTTTGACATGGTTCCATTGTCTTCACTCACACTATATATTGTCAATCATCTATTGGCTTACAGGTATCTATTGATCAAAGTGTTGTTGATCTTGATATTCCTTTTAGACTTGGTGGGTTTGCTTCAACAACAATACAGCTTGTTGGCATTGTTGGTGTAATGTCGAAAGTTACCTGGCAAGTTTTGCTCCTTGTCGTTCCAATGGCTGTTGCATGCTTGTGGATGCAGGTGACTGGTTATCTTTTTCCCCAAGTTTGTGGGGCCATGCTTAATTGATTAATTCCATACAAAAATGAGAAAAATGAAAGGATATTGGTCAAATGTTGGCTTTCCTTTTATCATTCCCCTTTTTTCTTGTTCTCTCTAAGAAGCAAACAAGAGATAAATTGTTTGTTTCTAATTTCGTTTACATATAAGGCATTTATTATAGGCTCTCTTTTTGTATAATCCATTGTGCCTTTGGTACCGTTCCCTAGTTTTTGACATTCTCAATACCTCTCTACTTTTCAAAATGGAAAAAGAATAAAGAGTTTAAATGTCATTGTATTCTGAATGCAGAAATACTACATGGCCTCATCAAGGGAACTAGTCCGCATTGTTAGCATCCAAAAATCTCCAATTATCCATCTTTTTGGTGAGTCCATTGCTGGAGCTGCCACAATAAGAGGTTTCGGCCAAGAAAAAAGGTTCATGAAGACGAATCTATATCTTCTTGATTGTTATGCTCGTCCATTCTTCTGCAGTCTTGCAGCTATTGAATGGCTTTGCTTACGCATGGAATTGCTTTCAACCTTCGTGTTCGCTTTTTGCATGGTTTTACTTGTGAGTTTTCCACATGGAACTATTGATCCAAGTAAGTAATATTTTGCCAAGTTACTAAATATTTCTACCTATACTCATCATATAACTTTTTGGAAGGGAAGTTGCATTCTGAAATAACCATTTGAAAGAAAATGCATGCATGTGGATGAAAATGTGCTATACTTGATGGTTGGTGTTATCAAAGTAATTGCTGTGATGGTCCGGTATCCTGCCGTGTGGTTTCTTCTGGCATGGCATACCATACTAAGGTTGCACCCTGTTCAGCATTCTTACAATGCATATTTTATTATTATAAAAAAAGGATATTGTGATGAAATCCAGTTGCTAAATGCAATTGCTTGTGTACAGGCATGGCGGGCCTTGCAGTGACATATGGCCTTAATTTAAATGCACGTCTATCACGGTGGATACTTAGCTTTTGCAAGCTTGAAAATAAAATTATTTCCATCGAGAGGATTTATCAGTATAGCCAAATCCCAGGGGAAGCTCCTCAATTCATTGAGGACTCCCGCCCTCCATCCTCATGGCCAGAGAATGGCACAGTTGAACTCATCGATTTAAAGGTATTCTGTACTACCTTACCATAGGCCTGTTTTATTCAATTTTAAGGGTAAAGAAAAATTTGTTGGCTTTGGAACTTTGTTCATATCGGATCTATTAGCTGATATTTGTTGCATAAATTTTGATAATTTTTATTGAGATTGTCACTGATTTGTTTTGCTTTTCATGATGGTGGACCGTTGGGATTTTCATTTGACTAATATGGCTCAATTACATTTTTAGTTCCCTTTTAACCCCTTGTTTTAGAAGCTGACATTTAATCACGGAAAGTTGGTTTCTGGTTAACTTTTGTTCTTTGGATCCAAAAGCAGAAAAAAGAGCTTGTTTTTTTTCCCAACTGAGGCCAATACATAATTGATAAAACAGTGGATTTATTTGTTACGACTTTGTTAATAATGTTGGAAAAAGGAGGATGAGAAGATTTCACTTTTCTTAATCTTGATTACTGACGAGTCCAAAATGCTGACAATTTCCATTTCCTTTTCTATATTCTAAGGTTCGTTATGGTGAGAATCTTCCTACAGTGCTTCATGGGGTAAATTGTGTATTTTCTGGAGGAAAGAAGATTGGCATTGTTGGGCGTACTGGAAGTGGTAAATCGACTTTGATTCAGGCATTGTTTAGAGTAATTGAACCAGCTAATGGACGAATTATTATAGACAACATTGATATTTCAACAATTGGCCTCCACGATCTCCGTAGCCGTCTTGGTATCATACCGCAGGATCCTACTTTATTTGAAGGGACCATTAGGTGCAATCTTGATCCTCTGGAAGAGCATTCAGATTGTGAAATTTGGGAGGTATATCTCACACACCATATATGTTCTTTCAACTAAATTTTATAATTCATAAAAAGTCCTGAGATATATTTTTGAACAAAACTGAGTATTGTTGAATTCTAATATTTTATTGATTTTTAAATAAAAAATATTTCCAAGTTATATAGAGTTATTTTACAATGATAGACAAATATCTTGTTTGTTTTTCTCTTGCCAATTTATTACCAAATATCAGATGTTTATAGATCAAAAGATGTTGAATTTTGAAATTGGAAAATTTAGTAATGGCTTTTGATTTATGACAGGCACTTGATAAGTCTCAGCTTCGAGATATAGTTCGTGAGAAAGACCAAAAGCTTGATACGCCAGGTTTACAGCTTTCCTATTCACCACCAGTCAACATATAATCATTTTTAAGATTGTTCATATATTCATTGTGTTTTTATACTGAAATATGCAGTGCTAGAAAATGGAGATAACTGGAGTGTGGGACAAAGGCAACTTGTTTCCCTTGGTAGGGCTTTACTTAAGCAGGCAAGAATATTGGTGCTTGATGAAGCAACAGCTTCAGTTGACACAGCCACAGACAATCTCATCCAGAAGATTATTCGAACAGAGTTCAAGGACTGCACTGTATGCACTATTGCACATCGTATCCCAACTGTTATTGACAGCGATATGGTTTTGGTTCTAAGTGATGGTGTGTATAATTATATCTTGAGCTCATTGTTTCAATTCATTAGCATTTTTGGTACTCAGCAGCTAAGTAGTGTCTACGAGTGATGGTGTTTGATAATTTTGCAGGTCGAGTTGCCGAGTTTGATACTCCGACAAGACTTTTAGAGGATAAAACATCCATGTTTCTAAAGTTGGTAACAGAATATTCGTCAAGGTCAAGTGGCATACCAGATTTTTAAAACAGATGGCATGCCTGGAAACCTTCAAAGTCATAGGCGGCAAGAGCAGAGAGAGAAAGATAGAGAGTACCTAGAATGAGCGATTGCTGCTGCTGCTACTGCTTTCGGCTAATTTGGAGGCAAAAGGGGAAGGACAAAGGTGCATGTCATTGACCAGAATCCTATGGGAGGAAAGTAGTTTTTTGTTCCAAGTTCATTGCAAGTTAATTGATTCCCATAAGTACAACTGGGGAAATTCAAGCACGGTTTGGCGCTAAAATAAGTCAGGGCATAGAAATTGGGAATAATCAAATTCAAGGAATTTGGGCAGGCTGATAATATTTGTTCGCTAATCGTCTAATAAGTTAGTGTCTTGATTAAGAAGCTGGTTGGTTGTCATTTAGCTTGCCAGGAAATTTGTAGAGCTGAACTAGTTGAGTTCGATGATGCAAATTCCAGTGCTTCCAGTCCAAGGCCAGAAATTTTGTTTATTAGCAGTCGTTTTATCTTCTCACTTTTCTATCAACTCAGCTTCTTTGGTTATATTAATGTCATCAAACACTAACTGATGTTCATTGTTCAACAATAGTTATCCTTTCCCATCTTAAGCAACAATTTTAATGGTGTGATTGATGAAAGATAAATGAAATAAACACAAGTAGTATCGCCATAAGTTGAATTCTTGAGACCTGTGCATACAAAAATGCAGAATAGGGTAAGAGGCAAACTGTCCATGATTATGTAACTGTGCTTACACTAATAATTTACAAAAGCAGAAGTGTACCAATTTGTTATGTCAGTTCCTTTTAATTTCCAAATCAATCATGGAAATCCTTTAACCGAGTTGAGTGTTAATACAACCTAATCAGTGCAAAGGTTTTATCTTTGATTGTTGATGCATGTTATTTTTACTCATCAATAAACGTGGTTTGGTCATAAAATATCAAATTCATTAACATAAAATAAAATCGATCACAAAAAAGCATATAATTATTTTACAAATTTACATAAAAATTAAAAAATATCCAAAAACTATATAAAAAAAATTCATTAATTGTTCTTGTAAAACGAAATTATAAATAATATTTATTATAACGACTTTATTTAATATTGAAATAAAATCTGTTTTTAAAGTTAGATGATGTTATGTTTTGATTTTTTGAACAACATACAATTTCATAATATAAATTTTATTACATTGTAAAGTTTGTGTTATTTTAGAATAATTAACTAACTCTCGATCGGATTTTATAACATATTTTGGAAAATAATACCCATAATTATACTATACTGTCTTACATGATCAAACTTATATTTTTTCTTTAATTTTATCTCATTATGAAATAATCTAAATATTGTATGCGAAATGAGTGATAATTTGAAAACAAAAAACAAATTGACAACTCGCAAAAAAAAATAAAATTATCATTTAAAAATATTTGTATATTGTTTAGTGAAACCTAGTTTCAACCAATATATACAACAGTGATGTGAAAATTAAATTGTTCCTTCTTTGTTTTTTCATTTATTATTTTTTCATGAATTGTTCGTATATTTAGTTAGAGTTATAATTTAATTTAAAATTTTAAAAATTATAATTTAAGTTAAAAATTAAATAAAATAAATTTTGAATAAAAATATATATTTAAAAATAAAATAAAATGATATATAAAAATAAAATATTCGTGATTACTTTAACAGTTACTTGACAAATGTTCATTCATACTCTTAGTCATACCAAACCTACTATAAATTTTAATTTTTTTTTAAACACGTCTTAAATTTGCTAGAAAGTATATACAACCCATCTGTCATGGTTCTCTACTATTGAATGTTTAGGTGAAATTGTCATCGTTAGACATGGTAAATAATATAAGAGAGGATGGAGATGTCTTTCTTGCGATGGTTATAAAGTCTAAGAAGGATTTCATGAGTTTGAGACAATACTCAAAAGATTTGAGTTACCCTGATGGAATGGAATGGATGTAAGTTGTCTCTTGGATTAATTACCTTGATGAAAATGATGCAAGTTCATAGGTTTCAAGTTTAGAAGAAATCATTACTAATATCATTGAAAATCTTGCTGATGACCAAGCTGAGAATGATTTAGTAGTTTTGGAGCTTGTTACATTCGAGGAAGCAATCAGAGCATCAACAACACTTCATAATTTTTCATTGCAATTTGAGAATTTAACTCTAAAACTTTTGAATGTGGTAAGAAGAGTTAGAGATGACATCTAGATACACTTAAATTAACAAAAAAATGTAATAATAAAGATATATTTAAATAAAATATTCTAATTAATAATATTTAAAATTTTAGTAAATTAATAATTTATGATATGAATGAAAATAAAGAGTTTATAAAAAAAAAGTATTTTTTATTAATTTATTAAAATTATTAATTTATAAATATGATATATATATATATATATATAATATTTACAAATTAACCTTATAAGTAGACAGTCATCTTTGGTAATTATTCTGAGAAAAGCCTTTTGATCTTAAGAGTGTGTAAAAAATTTACTAAAGCTAGTAATCATTTTTACTGGGAGGAAGAGAGTTGAAGACTAGAACCTATAGCTTTGAGGAAGTGAACCATTTTGTGGCTGAGCGCATTTAAATGTTAGGTAGCTTGCACATTCATTCTTATCATGATTAATTTTGCGTTGGAGTTATTGCTGGAGTACTTCTCTTGCATAGATTGGTTGAACAAAAAACAGGAAAAATGCATAGATTTATTGAAGATGATTTAGTTCCTGACTTCCAACAGACACAACGTCTGATTCATTATGTTGATTCTTTTTATTGAACATTATCAGAGTTGGATAGTTTTATCATTTGGTTGGGCTTAGGATGATGAGTATTGTTAATTTCATTTGTAAAATGACGATGCATTTGATTAGGGATGATCTATTTTCGAGCATGTGTTCCATGTTCCATTGAAGCCAAACATGACAAGAGACATAAATTCTATTCAATTTTGTTTTGATTTCCTGCATTCTATGGTTCCCTTTGTTGTAAGTATCATTAATTTGTTGTCTTATAACTAGTTGGCTAATTGGTGAAGTCTCTACGGTGGTACATGAGTTTTTACCCCAATCATTTGTATAACATGAGTGAAGTTGATGCATGTGAAAAGAAGCCAATAATTTCCAAGAGCATATGTCCCACCCCACCCCCCCCAACCTGCAAAAAAGGGTGCACCCTGGAATATGGTTTGAGAGTTGAGTCATTTCCAGAGAACATAAGCTTTCCTTGTATGTAGAGAAAAGTGGAGTACATACAAGTTAAGAAGCTAAGATTGGAGCGATGAATCAATTGTTTCGATAACACTTCATTTCACTGTGAAACAAATTGAAAGTACTATCAAGAACCAAAGATCAATCAAAATAGTCATGGCTAGAGAGAGCTGTGATGCCTCATTTGAGAGAGTGAACTTGGGAAGGAATAAATGTTGTTGCATTTGCATGTACGTAAATAACGTTCAGGGAATTAACAATTCCCTTTTGGCTGGAAGTGAGGTAAGACTGAGAGATCCTGGTGTTCGCTTATACTTTCTTGGAGATATCAAGTTATATAATAAAAGATGGCCGGGGCCAGGATCAAATTACCAGAGTTCCAAGCCAGGGTTCTTGTCATGCTCCTTGTGTTACTCATTATTGCAATTCCGTTATTGCTTTCTTTTTTATGATGCTTTGGAGTTGATATATTTTGCATCTCCGGTGTTACATTAGATTACCATGTGATCGGTATTGTTACAAATCTTATTTGACTTGACTTGATACTCGGATTCAGAATGGTGAACCGGAGTCAGTATTATTGGTAATATGGGATGGGTGGGACAGCAACCACGTTATTTAAAACAAGTTGGTGGCTGCCCACTCTGTTTCTTAGCCATAAATTTTGTTACCCAACATCCAGACTCTTATTTTCATTGCATGAAATCGACCTGACCTAACCTCAAGCAAATTATTTTCCCTATTACAACTTCAAGCTTTAGGTGTATGGATCTCCGACAGATGAATCTTATCATTGTAGATTTGATGGAAATGAATGTCGACAACACTTCCATTCGTTTTCAGGAAGCCATTTGGTTATTAATATGACAATTGTTTTGAGTTTCAATGAAGTGGGTTTATTTGATTGACTAGTTAAATTGTTGAATTGGGTTGGGAGCAGCAGCTTGCCACACAACCGACTGCAGGCCGCACGGCCAGTGCTTATTCTTTATACGGTGGGTCTATGTTGTTAATGGTTGTATATGGGTTTCCAATGCCGTCTGTCAGTCTGTATCAACCGGCAAATAATAAAAACACACATGTCGAGGTTGGCAGGCTGACTGGCACTGGTTACATCACCTCCGTGTGTATTCTATGCTGGCTACGTATAATCCAACCCCCTTCATATAATATGATCCCCGCCCCTGAATTTGAATATCATCCATGTCTTTTTCTGAAGTAAACTTGAGGTTTCAGTTGTGCTGCTTCTTCCGGAATTGTTAATGAATATGTTCAGAATTAAACAACTGTTAATAATTAGACATTAAATAAAGATTAATGGTTTATTCGTTATATTTGTACAATTAAGCAAAAATCCAATAAATACAAACATATATGTTTATATATTTTGTATTGTCTGATAAAATAAAATAAAAATCAGGATGATAATCCCCTACTGTTCATGTGCACTCTCCACATGCCCACGTGGCATTACTTTGCCGCCACCACACTGCCTCTTCTCTTATTTAGTCCAATCTTCCTTTTCTGTTTTCGCTCTCAAGTTATCTGCAGAAATCTCCGAGCGCTCTGCTTTTGTTTCTCACTAATGTAGTAATCAAATCCTTGGAAAGTTCTGTTTCTCCTGTTCATTTCTTAATTTTTACTGTCGGTTACGTTGTGGGGAGTTCTATTTTGCTGCCGAAATATCGGTAACGGATCAGACATAGCCCTCATTTGTCGTGTTTTGTTTTGTTTTTTTTGAATCGATCTCTCGTTCAAAATCGGGATCTAGTACTTTGCCTTTTGATCTTTCTGTTACAGTCTTTGCGTTTAACTCGTTAAAGCTTGAAATTTTGATTTTTGTTTTCTTACAGTTTTAAGCTTAATCGACCGCGGATTCGGGCCGAACTGTTGAAATTTGAGGGTTAGGGCTTTTCATTTGCTAAATTTCGTGACTTTTGGTGGGCATGCCATATTATTAAAATTTATGAGCTGTGTTTCTGCGTGCGTCCGGTGAAATGGGAGGTTGCTTGCCCCGTCGGAGAAAATGGATAAGGGAATGAGCAAGAATCAAAACAGCAAGCTCTGTTTTTTAGTTTCATTGTCTGCGCGCTTTTGGGTTTCGTTATTGTACTTTCATTTTGCTGTGCTTGGAAATATTTCTATTAGTGGATCTATCAAATTACCAAACAATATAATAAACCCAGAATTTAACCCTGCCTATTTAACCAACGCCGATTTAACCCAACCTCGTAAGATAGCCTCCGAGTCCACCAAATCAGAATTCAAGCCCATTAATCCTGGGAGTATTAAGCATGTGAGTGCTAGTCATGAAAAGGAGAGTTTTCCATTTATCAGGGCATTGAAAACAAAAGAAAACAAGAGTGATCCTTGCGGGGGTAGGTATATCTATGTGCATGATCTTCCTCCTATGTTTAATGAGGATATGCTTGAGGAGTGTAGTAGTTTGAGTCTTTGGACCAATATGTGCAAGTTCATAAGTAATGCAGGATTAGGGCCTCCCCTTGAGAACGTTGAGTGAGTGTTCTCGAATACTGGATGGTATGCCACTAATCAGTTTGCGGTTGATGTGATATTCAGTAACCGAATGAAGCAGTACGATTGCTTGACCAAAGATCCCTCCATTGCGGCTGCACATTTTGTACCCTTTTATGCTGGGTTTGATATAGCGAGGTATCTTTGGGGGCATAATATATCAAGGAGAGATGCTGCTTCACTTGCTTTGGTTGATTGGCTAATGAAGAGACCTGAGTGGCGTATCATGCGAGGAAGGGATCATTTTCTGGTGGCAGGGAGGATAACATGGGATTTCAGGAGATTAACCGAGGAAGAAGTAGATTGGGGTAATAAGCTTATGTTTTTACCAGCTGCGAAGAATATGTCAGTGCTTGTGGTTGAATCTAGTCCATGGATGCAAATGATTTTGCCATTCCTTATCCCACATATTTCCACCCAGCAAAGGATGCTGATGTTTTTGATTGGCAAGATAGGATGAGGAAATTGGAGGGGAAATGGCTCTTTTCATTTGCCGGTGCTCCACGTCCAGACAACCCCAAGTCAATTAGGGGGCACATCATTGATCAGTGTAGAAAGTCAAAGGTGGGCAAGCTGTTGGAATGTGATTTTGGGGAGAGCAAGTGTCATTCTCCTAGCAGCATAATGCAGATGTTTCAGAGCTCTATCTTCTGCTTGCAACCTCAAGGAGATTCATACACAAGAAGATCTGCTTTTGACTCTATGTTGGCAGGTTGCATACCTGTCTTCTTCCATCCAGGGTCAGCTTACGCAGGATATACTTGGCATCTTCCAAAGAATTACTCTACGTACTCTCTTTTCATTCCAGAGGATGACATCCGTAAGGGAAAGATTACTATTGAGGAAAGACTGAAACAAATTTCTCCCAAACAGGTTAAGATCATGAGGGAGACTGTTATAGAACTCATTCCAAGGCTGATATATGCAGATCCCCGTTCAAAATTGGAGAATCTCAAAGATTCTTTTGATGTTGCAGTACAGGCAGTCGTTGAGAAAGTTAACAGGTTGAGGAGGAACATTATTGAAGGTCGTACAGAATATGATAATTTTGTGGAAGAGAACAGTTGGAAATATGCCTTGCTGGATGAAGGAAAGCGTGAGGTGGGAGCACATGAGTGGGATCCTTTCTTCTCAAAACCAAAAGATTCTCAAAACGATTACAGTGGTTCATCTGCTGAAGCTGCAAAAAACTCTTGGAAGAATGAGCAAAGAGATCAATCACAATAGAAGAAGTTGATGATTTACTACCAATGGAAAGATGAATTTGGTGCCCTAATACATGGAGAATCTTGCTGACTGCCTTGCCACCTCTGAATGAATGGAATTAACACTTTCAACGCAGGAACGGCCATCAAAGTTTATTTGGGGTCAGTTAGACCAAAATATAGACGAGTTTTTCTGCCACTAATACATTTTTTTTTCAATAGAGAACGAATTTTGTTACACTTTGCATTCTGAATTTTTATTTAGCAGCAATTCTTTGCAATGTGTGTTGGCAGCTGAAAATTCATATTTTCATCTGTCCAATCACTGTACGCCATAAGTAAATTGCAAATGAAGGAGTAATAAACACTGCTTGAAAATCAGTTTACAAAAAAGTTCAAATTATGTTGGATTCAATGCAGAGTCCATGTGAACATTTTATCCCATGAACTGGACTGAAATTAATTGCATTTGAGAGAGAAATCATTAGAATAACCACATTATTTTATAATCATTGCAGAATTAAAAGTCCAATAATTATACTACTGTAAAGCACAGTGTTTTTAGTTCGATTTTCAAATCCACGGCATAGGGGACGGTTGTATTATGATATGAGATCCTTCAAATTTTCCACCATGCAATATGTAATTACATAACTGGTATCCGTTCTAACATAATTCCAGCATTAAGAAAGTTTTGTAAAGAAACATTTTATGTTACATAACTGGTATCCGTTCTAACATAATTCCAGCATTAAGAAAGTTTTGTAAAGAAACATAATCAACAGTTACAAATGTACAAACAATCTGAATTTTACAGCTACCAGAGAGAGAGAGAGAGGGAACTTAGCCTAGTTGATGACAGTGATGAATTGCCTGGTCAAATGGACTGACCTATCCACACATCATAGACTATCCAGCCCAATAAACAAGAGAGGCACAATCAGAAACAATCGGTTATATTACGTAATAGAGCCCAACATCGTATAACGTTTGCTGCATTTGCTATTATATCTGAACTCAAATTGGAAATTGAATGTGCAGCAAGAAGCCCAGTAACGCTCACGTGCATGTTCCATCTAGAATCACTAGCACAAGCAGTTTTGAGTTAAGAGAGAGCTATTAGTGCATTTTGCAATTTTGCAGTCAGGCAATACAAACATAAGAAGAGCGTTTGCATCTTCAACATAAATGTACTTTTCGACTTGCATTTAATGTCAACTCTCCATTCATGTTTGATGTTTCCTTGACACTTTTTCACTTCTAATAGTTCTGTGGAATTTGATAAACAAACAAAGCAACAAACATTCATTCATGCAATTTGAATTGTATTCAATCCACTCCATTCTAAACTAGAAGATGAATTAAAATTTACCATAACATCTCGTGAAAAACTATGACAAATTAAGCCCCTTAGCTCCTCAAGAAACGAGAGCCGATTTCTCTCTCTCTCTCTCTCCGACTGTCACACAGAAAACAATCCTCGTGATAAAGAAAGAGCTCTTCAATTTCACGAGTTTCACATTCTTACTCAGACCTCTCAATCCCAATTTTGAATTCTCTTCCGCATCTTCAAATACCCCAGTTCTCTTCTCCAAATCATGCATATTGTTGTTTCTGCTACTTTTTGTCAATGGAACACAAATCTCAGCTTTTCTTTTCTTCTCTTTTTTTATACTTTGTTTCCCTCCATGCATACGATCTCCAAACCTACTTAGTTCAGCTACACCCACATGGGATAACCGGCTCTTTGTTTACTTCTAAGCTTCATTGGCATCTCTCATTTATTGAGCAAACTGTTTCCTCTGAAGAAGATCCCTCTTCTCGTCTTCTTTATTCTTACCATTCTGCCATGGATGGTTTTGCAGCTCTACTCTCTGAATCAGAGTTCCAATCCTTGCAAAAGTTGGCTGATGTTATTGCAATTAGGCCTGATAGAAGGCTTCAAGTTCAGACAACTTACTCTTACAAATTCTTAGGACTCAACGCATCAAATGGAGGAGCAGCTTGGTATAAGTCACAGTTCGGTCAGGGAACAATAATCGGGGTACTTGACACTGGAGTTTGGCCTGAGAGTCCCAGCTTTGATGATCTTGGAATGCCCTCAGTTCCCAAAAAATGGCGAGGAGTTTGCCAACAAGGCCAGAGCTTCAATTCTTCGAACTGTAACAGAAAACTGATAGGTGCCAGGTTCTTTACAAAGGGCCATCGAGTGGCTTCAATGTCATCGTCGCAAAACATTATTCAGGAATATGTGTCCCCGCGAGATTCACATGGACATGGAACTCATACATCATCAACGGCTGCTGGTGCTTCAGTTCCGATGGCAAGTGTGCTTGGTAATGCAGCTGGTGTGGCTCGAGGAATGGCCCCAGGTGCTCACATTGCTGCATATAAAGTCTGCTGGTTCACTGGCTGCTATAGCTCTGATATCTTAGCTGCAATGGATGTTGCAATTAGAGATGGCGTTGACGTGCTCTCTCTTTCTCTAGGTGGTTTCCCGTTGCCTCTTTTTGATGACAGCATTGCAATTGGGAGTTTTCGAGCTATGGAGCATGGAATTTCAGTTATATGTGCGGCAGGAAACAACGGACCAATCCAGAGCTCAGTTGCCAACATAGCTCCTTGGATTGCCACCGTTGGTGCAAGCACACTTGACAGAAGATTTCCGGCTATCGTTCGAATGGCTGATGGAGGACTCCTTTACGGAGAATCCATGTATCCGGGAAACCAATTATCAAGTTACAGAAAGGGAGCTTGAACTAATATATGTGGCTGGTGGTGACAGGGGAGGTGAATTTTGCTTGAGAGGGTCTCTCCCCAGAGCTGAAGTACGCGGAAAAATAGTGGTGTGTGATCGAGGTGTCAATGAAAGAGCAGAAAAGGGTCAAGCCGTGAAGGAAGCTGGTGGTGCTGCAATGATTTTAGCAAATACAGAGATAAACCTGGAGGAAGACTCGGTTGATGTCCATGTATTGCCAGCATCATTGATCGGTTATGCAGAGTCAATTCGTCTAAAAGCCTACATTAATTCCACAAGAAGAGCTAGAGCTCGAATCATCTTCGGAGGAACTGTTATCGGAAGATCAAGGGCACCGGCAGTAGCTCAATTTTCGGCCAGAGGACCGAGTTTATATACTCCCACTATTCTCAAACCAGATGTAATTGCTCCGGGAGTAAACATCGTCGCTGCTTGGCCGCAAAACTTGGGTCCCTCCAGCCTTCCGGAAGATAATAGAAGAGTGAACTTCACCGTCATGTCGGGGACTTCCATGGCTTGCCCTCATGTCAGTGGCATTACCGCTCTAATACACTCAGCACATCCCAAATGGAGTCCTGCAGCTATTAAATCTGCAATAATGACAACTGCTGAAGCAAACGACCATTTCAGAAAACCAATAATGGATGGGAATAAACCTGCTGGAGTGTTTGCCATAGGAGCAGGGCACGTAAATCCAGAAAGAGCCATCGATCCAGGATTGGTATACGATATCACGCCAGATGAGTATGTCACTCATCTGTGCACTCTTGGTTATACAAAGTCGGAAATTTTTACAATCACACACAGGAACATAAGCTGCCATGAAAATTTGCAGATGCACAGGGGCTTCAGCCTCAATTACCCTTCCATTTCTGTAATTTTTAAGCGTGGAAAGACCAGCAAAATGATCAAAAGGCGGGTAACAAACATGGGGAGTCCTATTTCCATCTACTCGGTGGAAGTAATGGCACCAGAAGGCGTCAAAGTGAGAGTTAAGCCTCAAAAACTATTATTCAAATATATTCATCAGAGCTTAAGTTACAGAGTCTGGTTTATATCAAGGAAGCGAACGAGAAAAGATAAAATGAGCTATGCACAAGGACAGTTGACATGGGTGCATTCAAGCAACAGCAGCTTTTATAGGGTTCGAAGTCCCATTTCAGTAATTTGGAAATAGAAGCAGCAGTGGGAGAGTGGTCGCACTGCTTCCTACCGTTATGCTCAGAGAAAAACTTTCCACAATTACGCCTTTTTTCATTCACTTACGATATTATTACATCAATAATAACTAATTTCCGATCAGCTAGAAAGATAATAGAAATATCAATAAGCAGTCAGGTCAACTCCTTCCCTTGGAAGAATTTGTCAATCGGTGCAGCGAAGACGTCAAGAAATTCTCATGGCTGAGACAAATTGCAACATAAAACAAGTTGTACCTTGCGGACATATCAATGTATTAACATCCATGGATTCATATTTTCTTAGACAAATTCAAAAAACAGATTACTTCAGTAGAAGTGAAAGAACATGCACGAAGGAAAGAGAATCATACATCAGTAGCAACAGCAAAATTTGTTGGATAGAGTGGAGGACAACGGTATTTGCATCAAACCTAGAACCAAAACCTTCACCTTTCACTTTGCCAAATCACTCAACGCCAGGTAATGGGGAAGCAAAGCAAAGGAGAAGCAAAGAATGTAATGGCTTCATTTTTTGACAAATTGCAAGCCATTCTGATTTGCATATCGCTCCATAAACCTCATGAATCTGTCCCACTCTTTGGGAGATCTCATTACATACTTTGCTTCAATCCTCGAAGGTTTCCCGTTAACAAATTTTGCACTTACATCAACTGATTGAAGAACTCCTTCCTCGTCAATCATGTACAATCCAGTGATGTCACCAATTTCGCCAGATGAATCAAAAACGGAGGGGTCATCAAAATTGAATATGGCCATACCGTTAGTACCATCCCTTGATTTCGTTAACCTCACATCTGGTATGGTCAATTCATCTGTTCCTTGGATAAACTGAATTGTTGCTTTGACCATCATCGTTATGGGCACAGATATCTGAGAGTTTTGTCTAATTGGTGCCAAACTCCGGCGTGGCAGGCGAATAGATTGACCATTGAATGGTGAGTGTGAACTTCCATGCACAGCCCACGTTACCATGCCTGTAAAACATGAAAGGAAGACAAGCCTTGCTCTTAACATATTTGAATGCACAACAGACGGAAATGAAATACGTGGCTCTATCTGTGTTAGTGCCATAACCTATGAATGTCGGCTCAATAGACAATTTCACTCAATGATTTTCATCGAACAAGGAAATGCAACATGAAGAAAGTAAAAAGTTTTGTAACTGAAACATTAAAATTCAAAATTATCGAGCATCCTTATTTCACAAACCTAGTAACTTCTACAGAATGACACTTGGAGAAAATTAAGCAAAATCATCTACCCACCTCGCCATTTCACAAAGACATGTTCCGTTAAACCAAGCACATTCAGCCATTTACGCATTCCCCAGTTCTCGGGCATCTTCATTTACAAATCTAACGAGCTGGCAAGAATAAAAGGAACCAATCGGTACAGTTTTGTGAAGAGAAGAAGAATACCTGAGAGAGAGCAAGGTTGCCGCTGCCTACAGTAAGATGCTGGAGAAGCCAATGCAAGAGACCGCAGAGTTGCCATTGCAGAAACACAAAGAAACAGACACCAAGAAAGGAGAGAAAGAGAAGAGTTAAAAGAGGGTTAGATGTTGTGGTGGGAGGAGAGTTGCATGTGTAAGAAGGATAGCCATTCACTTTGCAGAAATTCTTAGCTCTTTGTCATTAGTAGATTGCCCCATCTATGCATGGCAGCCGGGACACCAAAATCCACTCACACTGATTACGTGGCACTATGTCTTTCGGACAGGATGATGGGCCTGATTCTTTTTGTTGTGAGGCCCAATTGCTGAAAAGTTGAAGCTCAAATATATTAGTTAATGGCTTGTTTGCATGTATAAATTTTACGGTCTCTGTAGAATTATAAATAGAGTTAAAAAGGACTAAATTTTTAATGATTTCATCGTATATGATTAAATTGTGATACTTATTTAGATAAGACATCGTATCTTTTGATGTGAAGACGTAAGAGAATCAATACATCCGCGTTTACATGAATTAAGGGCACAATCAAATATTGCTAGACAGACATCCACGCAAAATATGTATTCAAGATACGCTGGACCACAATCATCTGTCTTCTTTAGGCTATATCTGATTTCCGTGCCTTTATTAGCATCAAAATTTGACACAGATTTCGAACCTTCATTCAAGATACGACGCGCATGGACATTAGCAAGGCAACCATGAATTCGCAAGATCAATGTATCAAACCAAAGCAAAAGGCACCATATCTTAGGAAAAAGGTGTTTTCAAATTTCGCTGTCATGCTTATCTATGTGCTAACTAACTTCTTCCCCCATTCAGGAATTTCAAATGAAAAGAAATGCGTGTATGCCGGAAGTCGTCTTCTTCAAGATTTTATGGCAATCCACTCCCATTCCACGTCATCATCGGGCCCTCAAGTCCGACGTTTATTTTTAGAACTTAGTCACACGTGCCTCGTCATCATTATCATTGTTATTATTATACTAAGATGAACGGGGCGAGTAGCATGTTTCAAGCAATTATATGACAATAATAAACAAATAGGAAGAAGCCTCGTCAGCTATATTAATGTAATTTAATTATGTACTTAAACAGACAAATAAACATTAATACATATAATTATAATTGATTTAGGTTTAAAATTAAATTAGAAAGGACTTTGTAAAAACCACCCTTGTGGGGACCGCTGGTCCTACGTGTGAAACGATCGGCCGGCAACAATTAAAATAGATGACTGATTCTACCAGCGTCGACTTGACTCTTCTCCTCTCCTTTATTTACAATTACAACAGCAAATGAAAATTGAAAAGCGCAACTGTTGAACAAAACGAATCGACTCAGTCTCCGCATTATTACTCACGACAATGAAGAAATCCCCGTGTTCCTTCCTTCCTTCCGTTAGTTCTTTCTCTTTTCGTTTGTCTCCGTTTGACCACCGGCCATTCTTTTTCTTCCGTAGTTTTGGACTTATTTTTATATAAGTAAATAGTACAAAACCACCAAGACCACAAACTCATTCATCGTCATCGTCATCATCATCAATTTTTGATAGATCCTTGATTCGTTAACAACGCCGTTTCTTCTAATGATGGGAGGATTAGACGAAGGAGGTTTAGCGAGGAAGTTCTGGATCAAGTTCAAGAACGAATCTGTTTTTGCTATGTACACTCCTTTCTTTGTTTGCTTAGCATCTGGAAGTTTGAACTCCGATGCGTTTGTTCATTACGTCTCTCAAGATGTTCATTTACTCAAAGCATTCGCGGACGCGTAAGACTTGTTATAATTCTATCACTGGATTCTCTGCCTCTAGTTTCTATCGTGGATTAAACGTCTTCGCTTTTGTTCTTGTTTTTTTTTCTCTCTCTTCTCTTTACAGTTATGAATTGGCTGAAGAATGTGCAGACGACGACGACGACAAGAGTGCAATACACAAGTTGAGAAAACGCCTTAAGCATAAGCTTAAAACGCTCCCTAGCCTTGTCCGCGTAAGCTTGCCTTAACCATTTCTGTTGTATTCGGATTTTTTATGTCAGTATGCTGTTAGCACATAACTTGTTGATCTCAGGCTGTATAGATTAACCTTTGCTATTACGAAATTACCTGAAAATTTAGTGGAAAAGATACGGTGATTGCTTGGCATATTGAATGCCCACTATCTCACTCCTTAAGATGAAAAGTTCTCTGTTTGATCCAATTCCATACATAGACAAGATTTTTTAGTTAACAATAGCAAAATGTGGTGCCGCTTGAGCCAAATCGGTAACTCTTACTGAATTTTATCTTGTGTTGCTTTCGTGAATGTATTGACATGGTTCTATTTACTTGTGTTTGGTTACATCCCATTGATCAGTTGAGATCCTTTAATTCCCATGCGACTGCAGTACCCTACCCTTCTTGATTTAGGATTCAGCATGTCTGTGGCTTTTGTTGTGTCCGATAGGCTTTCAAAGCTCCTATTTGTAACCATTCACATTAAATAAATATATAACTTGAATTTGATATTACAATTTCCACCATTTTTAATTCTGTTTTTCTTTTCCTTTTTGAATTGTATTTGTGCTGGAGGTTATTTTTAGTTATGTCCTGAAGGATTGTCTTGTGCAGGAATGGGGCTTTGAACTCCCCGACGAGATCATTACTTACAATGCAACGGTCAAATACACTGACTTTTTGCTAGCAACAGCTGTAGGTAAAGTTGAGGGAGAAAAGGTTCTTGCCAAAATTGAAACTCCTTTTGAGAAGACAAAAGTAGCTGCTTATACACTTGGTGCTGTTTCACCTTGCATGAGGCTCTTTGCATTTATAACAAAAGAGATCCAGGCTCTTCTAAATCCTAATGATAACAGTCACATATACAAGAAGTGGATTGACTATTATTGCTCTCAGAATTTTGAGGTTCGGCGTATTACTGTTATTAAGCTACTCTACTATGTCTGTTCATATGTTGCTGACCAAATTAAATAAAATACTAGTTTCTGTTGGTTGCCAAAATAAATTGATGTTGCTTACAATTCTCTTTCTGATATCAGGAATCAGCTTTGCAAGCTGAAGAGTTGCTGGATAAACTAAGTGTTTCATTGACAGGGGAAGAGCTTGAAGTAATTGACAAGCTCTATCATCAATCTATAAAACTTGAAGTAGATTTTTTCAATGCTCAACCAATTAGGCAGCAAACAGTAGTTCCTTTGTCTTGGGTGAAAGACCCTGCAGAAGCGCATCTCACCATTTTTTGTGACTTTGACTTGACATGCGCTGCTTTTGATTCCTCTGCCATTTTAGCAGAAATTGCAATCTTAACAGCACAAAAGGCTGGTCCTGATCAATCTGAAAACAAACTTATTAGGATGTCATCAGCTGATTTGCGGAGTACTTGGGGTGTTCTTTCCACAAAATATACTGAAGAGTATGAACAATGCATAGAAAGTATCATGCCCAGAGAAGCAGGTACTTTATATGATTTGGTAGATTTCTGATACCTAGTGCTGGGGTATTTTTAATTCAAGGATTGGGATGAGAACCAATAGTAAGATTTGAATTAAGACTATTGAATCCAAATATTTTGCATGGGTCAAAAATCATGGTAAAGATTTCTAAATTCGTCCAAATTTCTAAATTTTAGCCCTCATCTTTATCATTTTTCATGCAAAAAGTTAAATGCAATTATAATTGTGGAGGCGATTAAACACTTGATTTAAATTTCTAAATCAATTTAGGAAAGTTTCATTGGGTCATGTAAAAATAAAATTATCAGTTCAATATGTTCCATCTTTTGGGGTGAATATCATCAAATATTCAGAGCAAATATTTGATGACTTTCTATGCTTATGATGCCCTCCATCTTGGCAGCGGGAAAATTTGATTATGGAGGTCTGTGTGAAGCACTCAAGCAACTTGCATATTTTGAGAAAACAGCAAATTCAAGGGTGGTTCAGTCAGCAGTACTGAAGGGTTTAAATCTAGAGGACATAAAACGGGCAGGTCAACGTCTCATTTTTCAAGATGGATGTAGAGGGTTCTTCCAAAAGATTGAAAAAACTGAAAATTTTAAGACTGATGCTCATGTACTTTCATACTGTTGGTGTGGCGAACTCATTAGATCGGCTTTTTCATCAGGTATTCTTTCCAGGACATATATTTTACTCTATTCTTTTTCATGGCCATTAACTTTCTGTTTCAAACCACTCCTACAAATGCCTATATGAGATCAAGTTCATTTTGAAACCAAAACATGATAAAACAATGGTTCCCTCGTTGGTCAACTGGTGATTCTTAAATTCTAAACTTTCATTTTTTCATCACTCCATATTTGACCTCTAGTGTTGGATGAAAACTGAAAATTCATTGAAGGCACCTTAAAAACTTTTTTTTTCTCACCTGTTTCAGTTCTATTGTTAATTGTTTGTTTATGCATGTGCATTCTTATGCTTACTATTTATTTTAATGCAACCAGAAAGGAGTGAGAAGGGCTGTCATCCCCGAGGGGATAGCCTAGTTGGTTTAGCCTCTTGCTGTGGAAGTAAGAGATCAAGGGATTAAGGGGAAAATTCTTTAATTTCTTGTTCGTGCATTGGGTCTGTGAAAAAAAATTATATAAGAAAGTGAGAAGGGCTGCAATCAGTTTAGGCATCAATGTTTCATCTGGAAGCAGTATTTTGTACTTTGGTACTTGAATAATCATTTGGTGCAACCAGTTATCCGTTTATCATGAAAATGAAATTTATGCAGTTCAACGGCAGGTAATTCTTGTTAAAATTATCATGTTTAAGAGCATGGACAGATAGGGCACTATGGAGAAATCATTGCTCCTGCTTTTTTTAATATTTTAATGTTGGATGTGGCAAAGTTCTTCAAATTGCAGTGGATGTAACTTTTGTTAAATATTAGTACTGAGGAGATTTGTTGTTCTGTTGTCCATGTTGTTGGGATGCCTTCATTTCCATGATAGACGGGATTAATTCAACATAAAACATGTAGTTGTATATATTAATTATCTTTCTGGGTATTTGTTTCACTCAACCTGAGAGATGCTGCTATTGAGATTTTCTTCTTTTTGCTGGTTTATGCATTTTAAAGTTTCTTTCCTTATTTGAGCAGGGCATCTAAACTCATTGAGAGTGCATTCAAATGAGTTAGTCTATGAAGAATCCATTTCAACAGGTGAAATCATTAAGAAGTTGGAGTCTCCTTTGGAAAAGCTTCAAGTCTTCAATGACATTCTAAAGGACCACAGCAATGATGACCAGAACTTGACAGTTTATATTGGAGGTTCCCCAGCTGACTTACTCTGCCTTCTCGAAGCAGATATAGGCATTGTAATAGGTACAAGTTCAAGCCTGAGGAGACTAGGAGATCATTTTGGCATTTCTTTCGTCCCATTGTTTTCCGGTTTAGTGCAGAAACAGAAGGAACTTGTGAATGATGGCTCATTTAAATGGGAAAAACTGTCTGGCACGTTATACACGGTCTCTAGCTGGGCTGAGATACATGCATTCATTCTGGGGTTGTAGATTTCGACTCTTTCCCTCCCGGTGGTTTCTTATTGTATGAACAAAACCGGAAGGGAAATTGTTTACAGACTTAGGGTAGGATAGATACATAATACAAACGGTGGCTAATTTTACTCAAGGGCCATTATCGGGGTGATGTAAAAGGGTCTTCCATGGAGATAACAGGGATCTTGTAATTAGGGTCACGACTCTTTTTTTTTGGTCTCTTGGAACTAAGTTGTTCATTATCCGTTTCTGTTCATCAGTTTTATTCCTTTCAGGCTTTTTGCTGCGTCTGAACTTATGTACTACACTACTGTGCTCAACTGTATATTTTGTCTAATGATTTTGTTGAGTTTGAACTCAAATAATTGCGATTACTGGACTGTCTAACATTTATAAATTACTCATTCTCTCTGTTTTAACTTAATTTTCAATAGATAATAAATACATACCGGCAATATTTATTAGATATTTACAATTATAAATTATTCACCACCCACAACACTCACCAGTGAATTTTAAAATAATCTACGTTTACTGTTTTGAACAAATCGATAATGATACTTCACGAGCACTTACCGGAAGATTTGAGAAATAATAATTGTTTCGTATTCACAATAATAATAATAATAATAATTGAGAAAAAAAAGATTTGAGAGAATTACAATATGAAATATTTTAATATTTAAAAATAAATTATTAAAAAATTAATTTAAAAACATAAAAATGTGTAAAACCAAACTAGTGATAAATAATTTTATTGGCAAACTTTTAAATTCATTAGTATTTGATTCTCATAGAATAGATTTAGTATATATTTTACTAAGTCTAGGATGAATTAAAAATAAATAAATTTGAAAGTAATTTTGAACAAATATGAATATAAATAGAAATTCAGTGCTGCAACGTCAAATATTCACAAATATATATATTTTTTTTATTTTTCCTCGGTGACAGTTTTGGTATGAATAACGGATGATGCAGTATTAGAGGTCATTGCGTTTTCCTTTGCTGAATGCCATGATTAGCTAAACAAACATTGTGATTGCCCTGAAGAATTGTTGAAAGTTGATTGACACATCTTGTTACTAATCAAAATGGAAGTCTTATCGTTTCTGGCTCACATTGGTGTAGATTATATTGCTGTTACTTAGCTTGACACTAAGGCAGTTATTTTCTTTTTTCTATTACAAATTATCAATCATTGAATGTACTACATTTTGGGAGTTTAGTTTGAGATTTCAATTCTCTCAGGACAATCCTAGTTGTCATTCAATTTGTTCGCGTTTGAATGCAGAAGAATCAGCTTTCTGGGACAATTTCAATTAGGCTTGACAGAATTAAGAAGCTTTTCTTAGGTTAGAATTGGCAAATAATAGTCTCACTGGTGGGAATCGCAGGTGATATTGCCTTTTCTTCATCACTTTCTTTCATTGATATCTGTCGAAATCACCTCAGGTCACCTCTGCCTCCCACCGTTCTTTCATTTCCAAATTTGCAGCCTCAGAAAATAAGCTAGTAGGTGAAATCCCAGATTAGTTTCAGGACTGTCCTTCACTTTCTGTGTCGTTCCAGCTAGCATTGCTTGCATTAGTAAATTTGAATCAAAACAACCAATAGACTGGAGAAATTCAAAAAGCAATATCCATATGCACTCGTTGGCTATTCTTGCTTTACACAATAACTCTCTAACTAGTGGAATACTTGAAAATTTTGGAAAATCTCTGCATTAGAAGTGCTCAATGTTTCATACAAGCAGCTAAAAGGACTAGTTCGAGCAATGGTTTGCTAAGAACAATAAACCCAGATGCCCTTGTTGGCAATGCTGGTCCTTGTGTTAGTGTCCTTCCCCCACGTGGCTAATATTCATCAGTTGTATCAAGGCACAGGGCTTGCACGCCATGCACATCCTTGATGGATGAATCTTTTGGAGCTCGATCTCTGTATAAAAAGTGGTATTTAAATGGAAGTTACTTCAAAGAAAAGTTGGAAATGGGAAATGGAGTTTGTCCCTGGAGTCTAATGGCATTCGAGAGGCTTGGTTTCGCAAGTGCTTATGTTCTAGCCTGCATCAAGGGATCAAATGTAGTTACAATGGTAGCAACAGGAAACGCTTACAAGGCTGATGACCTGTCACAATTGAACACATAGCGGCAGTTAAAAAGTTATGAAGATCAACAGCTGCTATTGAAACAGAAAGTAGTGGTGATTTTGTTGGAAAGGTTAATGTGCTGGGAAAGCTAAGGCATACAGTTCGATTATTGAGATTTCTTCATTATAATACCAACGTTATGATAGTATACAAGTATATGCACAATGGAAACTGTGGAGAAGCCTTGCATGGGAAGCACAATATAATGTAGCACTTGGAGTTGCACAAGGCCTTGCTTACCTCCAACATGACTGTCACCCACATATTATTGGTCAAGACATCAAGTCAAATAACATATTGCTTGATGCAAATCTTCAAACAAGATTGCCGATTTTGGGTTGGCCAGGATAATGGTTCAAAAGAATGAGGCAGTTTCCATGCTGGCTGGATCCTACCAATACATTGCCCTTGGTGACTTACTAGTTTATTCTGCCTTTGGCAAGTGAACCTTTTTGTTTTAGTTGCATAAACTAAAAAAGTACATAGGAATTTTGTATCTAATTTTTTTAATTTTAAAATATATTTTGATATTGCATGCTTAGGGAGTATGAATAGACATTGAAGGTTGATGAAAAGATAGACAAATACAGCTTTAAAGTGGCTCTACTGGAGCTTCTCACTGAAAAGCAACCGTTAGAACCTGAGTTTGGAGAATCTGTAGACATTGTTGGATGGATTTGAAGGATGATTAGGGATAACTAAAACTAGAACCAGCATTTGAACTCAACATAGGAAACTGCAGACATTGTTGAATGGATTGGAAGATGATTAGAGATAACAGAAACTTAGAAGCAGCATTTGAACGCAACGTAGGAAACTATGAGCATATTCAAGAAAAGAAGCTTTTAGTCCTTAGAATAGCAAATCTCTGCACCACCAAACTCCCCAAGGACAGACTGTCAATGAGAGATGTCATAACAATGTTTGGACAAGCAAAGCCTCGACAGAAGGAACAACGACCATTTGCAGCACGCAAATAACAAAGAGAAGCCAGTTTTCAGCACATCACCTTAAAAATGGCCTTGTCTAGGAACAGAATTTGGTTACCTCTAGGTTGTAACTTTGTCATAGGTAATTCTTCTTTTGTATTTAGATTTGTTTTTGTTTGTAATAATTGGTTCACATTGGTGTCTAGAAGATTTCGGAGTACATTAAATTCGACGATCCCTAGCTAAAGTCTCAGTTGTTTTAAGTAAGTTGAGATGTTAAAAGTATTATAGTCAAAGAAAGCACTTAATATTGGTACAAAAACTGATGCAATAGCGTGCATGAATGCAACAAAAGAAACTTACGGTTTCCTTGGCCCCCGTCCTTGAAAGGGGGACTAAGGCAACACTGATTCATTGCTACAGTATCATTGTTCATTCTGTCGTGGCACTGATTCATTTCTCCTTGCTTGCAGGCTGCATTGCTACAGTATCATTATTCTCCTCCTATCCGAAACAAGAAAAAGGAACAGGTTTGGAATACGTCATTCTTCAATCTTAAAATGCTGTAATTTTGCTGTATATCCACATTCATTCCATTGTTCTGTGTTTAACGGATACTTCTTGCTCATAGGAAATATTTATTGTTGTTGATGAGAGTACCGTAGTAGACAAGGCTGCCAAATATCTACAAAGAAGATGCAGTGTGTATCTCTTATTGACTTGTCTAGCTAACAGTGACAAGAATTGAATGTCTGGTACTATCTCGTTACTCTTGTTTTTCAATCGTAAAATTGAACTTCATTCATTATGATGTTGAAAACTTGAACAACATTGTTGGAAGATACTGCTTGAGTTGTCGATATTAATAATACTTTGACAATATTTCAGCTTAGTTTAGCTGAGCATGCATTAGTACTGTAGACGTACCTCACCATTCTTGACTGACAGGTACGTGAAAGTATTAATTGAATTATACAATACTACATATGGGGTTTCTTTCCAGGATAACCCTAATTAGAAAATGGAAATTAATCAAACCTAACAATAGCTTTGATTATGAATTATCTAACAGCTGCATGTCTTCCATGTAAAGGTTAATTCATCTGATGAAGAGAGGATGCTGGGAAAGTAATTTTAGTTGAAACAATACAGCAAATGTGAACACAACTTTGTTGCATATGAATTATAAGGACAACTGACCCTGTCCATGTGCTTGGATAATCATCTCATATAAGATTAACATAATAATGTTTACTTAGAAATTTAACTTTTTTTATTTAATATACAGTGACCATATCAATAAAACTTGCAAATCATTCTTTACAACTTTGTTGTGCGGGATCATATTGGATTTGTAGATGGAGTCAAATTCAGTTCCTACTGTCAAAGTAAATTTGACTAATTTGTTAGAAGATAATGACATACCAATAGATGAGCCAAAGAGACGTGATGGAAGACGTAAGAGAAGAAAAACATCTGTAGTATGGGAGATGTTCGAGAAGTTGCCTCTTAATGCATTTATGGATGGGAAATTACGATCCAAGTGCAAGTTACGTGGAAATATGTATATTTCTGAAATGAATAATAAACATTTACCCAATTGTCTTCTCCACGTGATCCCATCAAATGACTATAGACCATACCTCAGATTCTGTGTCCAAGTTGATTTTACTGTGTACCATGACAAGTTTGCTATGGCACTTGTCAAGCACGATTTACCATTTCAATTTGTTGAGCATGATGGATGGCATAAGAACTCTTTTTTGAGTATTGGCAACCTCAAGTTCGTAATATTTCTAGAAATACTGCCAAAGTTAATGTGTTGAATATGCCTAGTAGAGCAAGGACAAAATTACGCAGGAAATTTCGGACAGAATTTGTTTGACACCTAATTTATGAACTTCAATTACCAGAAATGGTTGTTTGTCTCTCACCGTACATTATGTTGATAAGGGTTGTTTCTTAGAAAAGGAATTATTGAATGTTAGTTCAAAAAAAATTATTAAATTTTAGCTCGATGCTACTACCACATCATAATGGAATTCGTTTTAACTCAAAAATTATTATCATTGTTGTCTGAACGGGGTATTGAGAAAAAGATACTCTCACAAATGTTAGATTTATGGTCGTAGCTCAATGGAATTGGTCAATGTTCAAGACAAATTATGTTCTTTATTTGATAAACATATGGTTCCAATTCAAGTACATGTTCTTCCGTCGCATCATCATCTTTCCATTCCTGTTGGCATTAGTTCAAGTGAGAAGCCAAATAACAAAGGTCAAAGAAGCCAAATTACTTAAATGAAGCACGTGTCAATAGGAATGTTGATTTGGATAAACTTACACTTTGGAAAGAAAATAAATTCCTTTATTTGTTCTTTTTATAGCATGTGATATTTTAACCATTCCCATATTAACAGTTGCAACTTATGTAAGTCACAAACATCTATCTTCCTAGCTTCCAGAATTTCAGCAGTTTCAAAGAATGATAAGTACAAGGTCACAAGAAACATGTTGTAAGATGTACAGGGACAAAAGTCTATTGTGGAATTTCAATCTACGATTGCCTGTTGTACCATATAATTGCCATCATTCCATATATTGAACAACTCCTATATTTCTTTAACATGAACATGAACATGATGTTGAAAGGCTCGACCATTAAATGAAAAAAAATTTAAAAGAAAGAACCAAAAACTTTCCTTGCTTTGACATAAAAAACCAAGCTCATTTCTCGCAGCAGCGAATTGCAAAAACCATAAAGTGCTCTGATACATACAACATCAAAACACAGCATTCATGTGTTGTAGCTTCCAAAACGTATGTGTGAGTTCCCTGAGACCGGTATTGAGAATGAAAAAAACTATAACAAAATAATAGAGAAGCTGCAAACAAACAATCAGCTGTATAGGACAAATTTTTACTTGTCCAAAAACTTTAAATGTTTTGTATCTCTTTTCTCCTTTGTGTATACTCTCTACAAAGCAGTAATTTATTTTTTTACCTTATTGGGGCTTAGGAAGAAACGGCTAGATGGGCCTGTTTCTTTGTCTCCCGTTACTTTCTTGCAATGCTGGACCTGCAATTAAGAAATAAACAAATATTATTAGGATATAAGAAAATAATCATCAACAGTGAATCATTATGTCTATCATGCATCTGCATACCAAGTCCAGTAGCTTCAGATGTCCTCATGATTCTAAGCCTCTTAACAGAGCTAAGAAACATCCTGCATCAACAGTAAAAGACCAATATAAGTAAATGCCAAATAATAAACTTTTATGCAGTCGACCATCAGTTAACCACTATCCATCTTTTCTGCCTCACTTTCTTGTTCCTCATTTTAATCCCCATTATGATTGATTATATAATAGAATACATCCAAAAATAGGAGAAAGCAAACATAGGACTACAGAGAGAGCATTTTATCTCAGCTTTGCCTCTACTTCCATCAGATGAGCTTGCCACTTAAAGTAACAGCAAAAAGATTCTTGCTTCAATGCAATATATCAGTTAAATAGTAATAAGCAAGAGCATATGTCATATACCTTTAGGAGGCGTATTTAGAGTCTTTTTCCTCAAATATAAAATAAATTATCAAATTTTGAGGTGATTGTAGGTTCATGACCAAAAGACATAGACAGAAAGCAATTGGAAAAAAAAAGAAAAAAAGAAAAAAAAGGTATTGTGAAACAGACATGCACGAGAATTGCCTTGCAGTTACGACTTGCTTTTTAAAATGAGCATCAATTTTGTTTCTTGGATTTTATTTGCAACATCTTTATCATAGTTTCCTTGACAGTAGACATATATCTTTAACACATTAAGAGGTGTGAATTGCTAGAAATCCAACAAGATATTGTTACATTCTCTCTTTTTCTTTTGAACTTTTTATGTTAAAAATTTCAAGTTTCATATTTGCAGTTTCAAGTTTTGTATTTTCTTGTTTCAATTTTTCAGTGTTTCAACTTTTTATGTTGCAAAAAAATAGATGTAACAGTACGTTCAATGTATTTTAACCAAATCCTATCATTTAAGGCCTAGAGAATAAATAAGAACTTGACACACACATCATCTGAGCACACATAGATATAAAATAAATTTAATACAGAAGCATATAGACAATACATACCCCCATGGAACATCTCCAACAAGCATCCAATCTCCATCCTTATCCTCGTAAGTGAGCACAAAATCAGATTTTTCATCCAGTAGTTCTGTAGGCCTTGCTGCTTCTACTCTTATGTCATGCTCTTGTACACTTGATCCTAATTACACAAATGATGCCACTATCACAAAAGAAGCACATGTAACGCTGACTATCTCATAAAGAATACATTCAATAAAACATTCGTCCATCATCATGGAAATTGTTTGAACTCATCTTTTTGGAAATGACATCAATTTCAGATTTTCAAGAATTTCCTGAGAATTTCAATGCATTGGCAATGAAGGAACTCAATATTTTGGAATTTGAACAAAACTTAATAAGCATCGCAAGGCTCACAATTGAAGCATTAAAAGTGCACAACAGAGTGCATAAACAAGAGCCCATCAACATTTCTTATTGACATTTCTATTCAAACATAAGGCTTACAAAAATTCATGACTTCATATTTATGAAAGAATAAAAAAAAATGTGCTGATGTCTTTTTTAGCTACATAGCAGGTCATATGTAGCAAAAAATAACAAAGTCAAGGCTAATAATTTATAAGGAAAAACAATTCTTAAAGAGCTTTTAACTCACGTGTTGCATTGACAGTTGTGGTTGGCCAGTGGAACATATCCTCCAAGGTCCGTGCTAAGCTCTCGTAGCAACTGTGAGCATTCAGATCAACCTTCCTTCCAATTGGAATTCCATCCATATTCACCTTCACAAATAGGGAAGTCCTGCCCTTAGCACTAATACAGTTCCTATTTCTGCCATCGGTAGTCTTGTCTACCACAGAATTCTTTCTTTTGTTTTTCTCAATCATTGAGTTGTATTCTTCAGGGGCTTGAGATTTTGCTTGGTTAACCATGCTGTTCATTCTATAAGCTCTTAAAGGTGGCCATCCTACAACTTGATTGCTTCAAGAAATTTGTGGAAAGAAAAAGGTCAATACATCAGTTTTAAAGGGGAAAAGAAAAAAAAAGATAAGATTCAGGAATTCAGAAGTGACTTGCATAAATCACTCACAGTTAATAGCATCTTAACAAACAAGAACTGAATATATTAGCAAATGGCCAACTGCTAAAAAAATTAAATGAAAAGAGTGATTTCACATGTGACAACATTCTTAATTGGCTGCCTCTCCGGCCTTGGCTTAGGCATGTGGGTTTGGGGAATTGGAAGAACTTGTAGGTCCAGGAATTGTCTAGCAATCTATATCCCACAACTTAATCATTAAAAGTATTACTGCAGTCAATTGGCAGAGTTCAATCAGCCCATGTCCTATCTCCCAATGCATGCAATGCTAATGATGCAAAAACTGTACAGCACAGACGACAGCTTCCACAATGATTCCAAAATAAGCACAAACAATCAACTCACTGACAGTTTCAACAAGGGAATAGTGAAAGCATAAGGATGCTAATGACATATTCAATGAACTCAAGTATTTCCAGACGAACACTCAAAAATTTGTCACTGGATGAGTTAGGTGACTTCAGAAATCAACAAGATGTTGTCAACTTCAACAACCAAACAATTAACTATTGACCCAGAGTGCGTGCCTAGTTCAAATATGAAACTTGTGCAACAAATCCAGCCAAGACCTTAATCTTGTGCTGGCCAAACAGCTCCATGAGCTAATTGGTTGGAACCAGAAGTGCAAGCTACGAACAGACTGATGCTGTTTTCAGTTCACGTCTTTCATCGTGAGAGACAAGTAAATGGCATGCCATACTATCTTTGCACAAGCGATATCAAAATTATGATCCTTTCCCTAGCAAAAGGGTCTTCAGAATTGAATTGTAGGGTTAGATTAGAGTTGTATGATCCTAAAAGAATTTTCTAATTATATTTAGTAGATTATCTATAATGTATGGAGTCAACAACTATTTCTTCAATAACACATCGTCCAAAGTAATTTTTCATCTTTATGAAGATCAAATGTCCCATATAATAACAGTATAAAAGGCAACCATGGGTTGAGTATTTATCGCCATGCATGCCGTTCCAATTCTACAAATCCAACATTTAAGCTGTAACGATCATTTCTCAAATTTTGCACATAGCTAATAGCTCGACCCAAAAGTATTGCGACAGGGTTTTAACAACATGGTTGCTGATAGTTGTAAATAAGGCAACACTAAGCAAAGTTCAGTTGAAGTCTACATCTCAGATCGGTAGTCCTGATCTGTACGATAAAACTAGCTACAGACACACAACTGCCAAAGTTTAGCAATTGAAAAGGAAGAAAAGAGGATTCGATTAAATATAAATAAAATAAAACATCCATGTGCTCAAAAAGGAAAAAGCTAAAGCAGAGACAATCCGATCACGAAACACTAAAGGATGAACCACAAGTTCTAAAATTTAGGCTTGGAAAGCACGTGATCGACAATTCTGCTGCAAACACAAAAGTATCAAACAGCTTGTTATCATGCCAACAGGAAACCCCAAAATAAGGCATCAGTAGCATGATCATTTCTCATGCAACAAATTTTTAATAACCATTTGTCTACGCCCAACATAATAATACAAATTCCAAATCCAACCCCTGTAAAGCCATATTCATGTCTCTTTGTATTGCCACATCACGCAATAACATTGTATACAGGAAAGAAAATTGTCCCTGCCAAATTTACAGGAAGCAAATCCAAATTGAGATTAATATATCTAAAAGGTAACCTATGGTGTTCGGGTTGAAAATATCTAGAGATAGATTATTTGGCCTAACAAACACAAGTTAGCAGAGAGCCACAAAATCTTAAACAAACACGAGTAAAAAGACAACAACAATAATCAGCTAAAAAGCAAAGCATAAGCTTGAGCACATAGTCCTACTCAAAACTTGTACCTGGAGCCATTAGCGGCAGCAACAGAATCAGCACTTCTCTTAGTCCCAGCCGTAACATAGTTACCTCTACTCAACGAAGAAGACAAAGAAGAAGACGATGAAACAACAGAAGGAAAATCCCTAGCAGTCAATATCCTAGCATACTGACCACCACCACCACCACCACCACCACCACCAAGACTCAACCCAAGACCTAACTCAAGCTCAGACTGATCTGGGCTCGAAGAATCTTCAGACGACAACACGAGATTGTCATCCCTAGACACCGTTGACACAGACCCACTTGCAGACATTTCCCTCTTTTCCCTTAAAAGTACCAAACTTCAACAAGGAAGAAGATCAAGAGAACAAGAAGAACGATTTTGATGTAATAAAGCAAAGAGTTGAAGGGATATTGAAAGTTTTTTTCGGTTGATTTTTAAGGCCAGAAAATTAAAAAGAAAATGACAATGAAGATGAAGAAGAAGAAAGAACAAGTAGAAGAAATGGGCGTTTGTATGTTCGGTGGGTACTGGGAAAGAGAAGCTAAAAAGGAAAGGTCGGTTTGGTGGTAGTGGTGATTGCAGTGTGGCCCCACCTGTCTGGTTTGTGCGCCTCCATTAATTATAAATTTTGCTTTCTGCTTCTTTGTTTCCTTCTAGACTGTGTTTTCCGAGTTTGGTGGTCAAATCAACCATTTATGGATACTAACGTTCTACCTCTAAATTTTCATAAATTCTCGATTTATGATTACTTTCTTCAGGTTTTCACAAATATTGATTTTTTTTCAAGAAAGAAATTTGATATCACATGCAGTTCCCGCAATGGGACAACGTTTTATGAGATGAGAAGTTGCTCAACTAAGTCCAATTAGATATTCTCTTGCTTTCTCTATTCCCAATAATAAAATATCAAAATCATTCTATAAAACAATTCCTTCTGCCTTCATCTGCTAATTTTTTAATTATTTTTATTTATTTATTTTTAAAAATATTTATAAATTTTAATTTAATTTTAAATTACCGTTAAGTTTAGTTACCACGTATGCAAATGAGATTACTTACTTCTTTTTAATTTTTTTTAAAAATTATTTATATTAGATATTTTAATTTTTTAATTTTAAATTTTATAAGAATTATTATAAATTTAACAACTTAATTTTATTTTTAAAAAAATAATATAAGAGTATAATTTTCATTTTTTTCCCCCAAAGCGTTAAATGCCGTATCGCGAGAATACATACAGAGGCCGCCTTTTGAAAATATCGCATCCAAAAACAGACAGCTAACAATCCCTACGCTCCAAACGACAACCCGACAAGGTGGGACCAGACGTGACAGAGCTCGACAGCCGGAAAACGTTTTCAACGTGTGGGGACCTTCAAAATCCACGAACATCAAGGCACCTAGACAGCTCAACAACAACAACAAAACGTTTTCAAGAGGTTTTGAGTTCCGGAAATTAATAAAAGGGTCTCATGTCCGTGACACGGTGCCTCGCCACGTGGCCCTCGAGTTCGCTGTTGTGCGATCTCGACGATGTCCGGCGCTGTCGTCTGTGGGGGGAACAGAGCCCACCGTGTTTTCTAATTTGTAGTGTTGTGAATTGCGATGGTTGGTTAAGTGGGGTCCAAGCAAGAATAATGAAATGAAAATATTTACGTAACCCCGGGGCCATGATTAGATACAGCAGGATCATTCTAAGTTTCCACGCTACCCTGGTCCTTTGCTGACACGTCACCCATCAATGTCACACCATTTTGTTTTGTTTTTATGTTCGAAAACGGTGGTCCAATTCCATGTAATCACGCGCCAACCTCATTTTATTTATCGCTAATAATTATATTATTATGATTTTCCAACCTTCAAATTAACAAAGAGACCGAATCATAGCAAGATTTAGACAATAGAAGATTATTGTTAGTATCCGGAATTGTAAATCCACGGCAACTACGCCAAGCTGTCAGGTAAGTACAAGTAGGTTTTTTTACCTGAGTTTATGTACCTAAAATATAAAGCATATCAAATAGGCCTTCTTTTACAAAAATTTTGTGCTCATGATAAACACAAGCTATGGAGGTTCTCCAATTTATATAATTCATTCACAGCAATATCAAAAGCGACAAAACAGAAAATAAAATAAAATCCAACATCCAATTTGGCTCAAATTTATTCTTTCTTCTCTGATTTCTGAGGTCTACAATCAGTGCAAGCCATACATGCTGAAGGTGAGGAGCTGTCTGAGAGGCTAATTCGCAAAGTTTGCTGCTGGCCCTCGTTTGCAGGAATGTGGAGAAGAGCATCCATGATCAGAATCTCCCAGTCCCACAGCCGCAAAAAGGAAAACCGGCCTTCATCTGTTGACAATTATTTCCATTAATTTTATCAATGAGGGAAACGATTTATATTAATTTGCAGTTGCAGTAGATACATGTTCCCTAGAAATTGTAATAAAGAGAGATCAGTCAACCATTGTCTCTCAAATTCATAACCCAGAAAAGAATTTAAACCGCGACAAAAATATATGACAATAATCATTTTGTTCAGAATGCTTTCTTTCGCCAAATAACAAAAACATTGCAATCACAAACACAAGAATCACACACAGTAAAGCTGATGAAAAGCAGGAAAATAAGGCACCAACCAGCATTACGAACTGCCTTCAACTGAAAAACTCCATTGCCTTGTGGCCCAGACACGGGAAATTTGCAAGACACAGAGTGCCTCTGGTGACTCACAGCAAGAGATGCATTGTACCAAGGGCCCCTTTTTATCGGTTCTCCAATAGCATCAATGAGCGCCTGATTCTTGCTGGCTTTCTCCATGGCCTTGCTGAAAAGTTTGGAAAATGGTAAATATATTTCCAGGTTGAATAACTTCTTTTGAAATGTTGAGATAGACTTTAAGCAACTTTTTTCCTTTCATATAAATTTTATCTATCCAACAAAAAGGCCTAGAAAAATAAACAATCACAAAAGCCCCAAGCAGTTATTGAAGCAAGGGATAACAGAAATGCACCATTATACAACTTTCAAGCAATAGGAATGCATACAAGACTCAGATTTAGTTTCCCGTATGTTTCCCATAAAATGAATGCAATGGATTAATCCATAGAACTAACAAGAAAAGAATCATTTCTTATTAACTTCTTATTGCATTAATTTTATCCAAAGCCATTATCTTGTGCATTTATGTTTAAAAAGATTAAATAATATACTGCATATCCTTACTAGTTACCAATAAGATTAGCTATTAAACAACAAATTAACCCCTTAAAAATCTAATTGATCTACAAGTGGAAAATTGTAATATGATTTCCAGTGATCTGTTATATATATTTTTAGAATAGTATTTATCTTAGGAACAATTACAGTAGCTGCAAATCTCTAAGATTAAGGGATTAGTTTAAGGAATCCTTCTGACTGAGGGATTTGATGGAATTAGCTACGGAAATTTCCTATTTTGTAAATAGTGCACTGTGTATATAATGCCCCTTTGTATTCTACTCAAAATATCAGAAAAATTATTATCTTCTCCATTTTTTCTCACTATATATAATAATATACCCTTGCAGTATCCAAATTTTAGAATTAGTAACTTCTTGAATTATTATGCTACCATGTCTCTACATGACCGGGATCAAAAAGTGCCATGGCTAGTTATGCCAGAATCAAAAGTTTTGGATGTTCTATGGACATTACAAAAAAGTATCATTACAGTAAAAACAAGAGAAACTGCCAGCTGCAGAGGAAGACCAGTAACCTGTCAGTACTTTTAGGCATTCCTGTCCCTACCTATCTTTTGGCTAGTTCTGATATATGTCACCATCTACCATGAATTTGAGAAACTTAGTGTTCTCCACTAATGATAATTAAATCTTAAGGATAAATAATGCTGTGATCATCATAACAGCTGGAGAAATATTGGGTGCAACAGACATACTCATTTGTTATCCTTTGGGTACTTGGAAAATATTTACTTACTCATTATCAGAGTCAGAGATATTTTTCATCGGAGCACTGGAGAATGACTCATACACTCAAATATGTAGTTAGAAACTTGCTCGATACCTTCTATCAGACCTACAATACTATGAAAGCAAACACATACACAATGTGGGCCTTCTACACAAGGAACTTGAGGTCTCATTACTTGCATGAGGTCTTCTCGTTTTAACGGCATAGTTATGACTAGGCAATTCTATAGACAGAACTACAGATTAAAACAAGACCACATGCATTACCCTGTTTCTAGCCCTTTGCCTCCCATCAAAAATATTTGGCTGGTTGTTCACAAAAATGCAATATTCAAATCAAGTGCCTAAACGACGGTGCTAAAACTTTAAGAATCTTCCAAAGACATCTATATTAATTTAAGCACATGATATAGTTTCGGAGCTATGTTACAAAAACAGCTCATTGACATGAGAAAAGAGATGGTCAATTAGAGGTTCAATGTGAGATTAACATGAAATCAATCAGAGATATCGCCATTACGTAATTACTACACTAATGATGACAATCAAAACAAAAAGGACACCACAAGTCAGTCCATTTACGAGTACATATATATGCACAAACCATCATACTCATCCATGGTGAATTTATGTACCAAGCATATTTAAACAAGTATGATGCATTTTTCAGTTTCCCAACCAGGAAAAATTCAGCAAAAAGAAAATAACAGAACATCGTGATAAGGTTCCAATATGTCTATAAACCTCATTGGAGTTTCCCCAGGGTAAGGACCTGTCCAGTGAGAAGGTGCTATTTAAATAAGCAATTAAACAAAATTACCACTAGTATGAATAAATTTGAAAAATTGGTTTGGGACTCATATTCTGCCAAGTTTCTATATGAATGATTCATGGAAAAGAGAGGGGAAAATCAATGACTTAAAAAAATCCAACTTAGGCAAACTATCTTTCAAATTAAGGAACTAATGATATAAAAAGTCCAGAGCATAATAAGCAACATCTTTTGTATGTACAAGCAGCAAAATCATCATTAATGAATCAAATACAACCTTATCAGATTCACCATCCATAAAACAAAGCCTACGAGTCTCTTTTATCTCCATGGCAATCTCATGAAATTAAAAGTTTAAAAGCAAAATTAAAAAAAGAGGCACCTGCTACAGCCGTGATAAATAGCAAGGTCATCAAGAGCACTCAGCGCTACACCGCCTGTGACAGTAATCAAGACAAAGGACACCGCTTTACGACCAAATGACTTGCTCATATCTTCATCCACTGACTTTGCTGCACTGCACAAATTAGTTATATCAGTCAAGAACCATTAAGTTCAACTTCCCTGATAAAACAAACTAACGGTTGAGAGATGTAGAGATCATTTGAATTAATAATTCATCTTAAAAGGATTGAAAAATGTATTACAAAAGCAACCAAAATTCAAATCAACTGGTACATTGAAAATATTGATCCTCCATAATTCCCATCTCGGAGAATTTAAGAAATATAAAAATCTTAAGCATTGAGACTTTGACATTTCCCTTATGGATATGAGAAAACAAAACGCTCTACTCAATTAAGCCTATTACACAAAATGAGCAGCTACATTTTTCCCTAAACCAGAACAACACAACATAAAACCCAGACTAAAACACACATATAAAGTAAATAAAATGAAGAAACCAGATAAACATAATATCAACTCAAACAAATAATCTGATCCCCACGAATACAAAGGGAATTGCAAAGAAAGAGAAAACAAAACTTGCTGGCATAACAACGAAAAAAATGTTGTACCTGGAAACTGTTGAAGAAAGAGAAGTCTTGAAGAAAGAACTCAACCTTCTCAACAGCATCTCCTCTTCCCTGTTTCTCTCCCCTCTTCTTTTCAGAATATATTGATTCGTACTTGTAAATTTGTAGCAGCGCCGCGCTGGTTAATTGTTGTTTTGCTTCGTAGAGTCGAACTTAGAACCTGGGCAGGTCATTTGACTCGGATATGTTTCGGGTTAACTCCGGAAAAAAGAAGCATGCAGCCCAAAGACCGACCCAAGAAAAGCCCATAAATGTGAACGTATTTTCTTTTTTATTTTTTTTAAAAAAATAATTGTAAAAGGAGTTTTGATTTTTAAAAAAGTTCATTTATTTTTTTTATTAAATTAAATTTATTTTAAAAAAAAATTGGAGATATTAACCGTGTTTCGTTCTCGTTGATTCTAAAATAAATAATGTAATTTTTTTTATTATATAAATTTATTTTTAATTTTTAATTTTTAATTTATAATTAATAAATAAATATTTTTTATTAATTAAATAATTATATTACTAAAATGCTAAGAACATTCCACTTAAAATCGTACCAGCAACTAATAGTTGGACCCTACTCTCTTATAAACTGCAGCCAATAAGGCTCAGCGATGACCGTGTCCAAGATTGTATTGTCTGTCAGCATCAAGTTCGTAATATGGATGCTTGAAACCACGAATAGATTACTCCGGACAGCATCATTTCTCACTCCCATCTCAAGTTTTTCAGACCTCTGACTGTATGTGCCTGGATAAGGAAAGCTTTTGCATGCGGAGGAGTGAACAATAACTTTGTTTCCTTCCAAGTCATAAGCATTCACCCATTTACCACCACCGTGCTGAGACAAGTATATGCTCCAGTAAAGCTATCCAATGAAGTTACATATGCTGAGATTGAAATGCTTCCAGTCACCAACATGCTGTCCAACTTTGCTAACAGTAAAGTTCACAAGTCCGACTCTGAGAATACCCAGCGGACAAAAAACCAACATTGCAATATCGGTGGAAAGTCCCACCAAGAGCAGGCTTCACACGAACATAAAGCTTTGCACTTTCCAAGTTTCCATACTTCTCTATCTCTTCGGCTTGTCCCTCGGTATGTCTATCCAAAACTCCATCACTGGTCCCACCACCGGGCAAATTTGAGCGAATAGGATCACTGGCCTCATCAACAATATTCCCCCGGCTTTGTACAATAATGCACCATTTTTTAAGACCACGAAACAGATGATGGCAAATAAACCTCGTCAGGATGAAAGAAAACAGTTGGCCCGTAACTAAGCAGTCCCTCCAAAATTTATTATCTTAAATCGATGTCATTCAAAGTTGTTTCAATTCTCCTACCACAAGAAGCATAGAGTACTTGCCTACACTTGTGCTTCTTCCTCGAGTGGGGGTTGCGTATATTATGAAATGGCTTTGAATCAATCTCGCCGTATTCTTTACTCCAATAGTAGTGCTTTATATTTCTCTTCATTTAGGTGGTTTCAGAATATTTCTTTAGTAGAAAAAGATTAGTGGGAGAAAATGATGAGATGGCTCCCAATATGTCTATTTCACAAAATAAAGCACTAAGGGACCTAATAATTGCCAAGAAACTGACAAAGTCAATTCATGAACGCAAACCAAATCAGAACAACAAATCACAGCATTGCTAATGTTACGGGTACGACCACCGAAGCAAAATTAATGAAAACATAGAGCTGGTTCACGTAAAGGCATACGTTGAGCACAGTCAGAGGGAAATTTGGAACGATTAGCTTATGCTTCTCCTAAGAATGATGAAGACTTCAATAATACAAACAAACCTAATAAGAAATCTTCAGGGAGAAACAAGTGCTTGATGTTGGAAACAATGCCATCTTTTTCGTATTCCACCTTGAGAGGAAGACGAGGGAAAGGGAAGGAAAGTGATATGGAAGATGAGGAAGAAATACAAGGGTGTTTTGTAGAAAATGACGAGGCAGACAGCTACTTTGAAGAAAATGGACCAGAATTTGTGCAGAGGGGTTTAAAGAATGACAAAAAGAGCATGCGTCTTCTTCAAGAGATGAAACATTTGGATAACACGAGGAGCGTTGATTTTGAAGGGATTGTTGGTCGAGAGATGTATGTGCAAAGGGCTTGGCATTGGTGGGGGAGGCGGTCGCGGTGGAGGTGGAGGCGGGGGTGGGGATGGCTGCGAGTTCAATCCAGCATGTGGAGATAATGGAGACAATCAAGAGTTAAGAGGAGTATTATAAAAAGATGGTGGAGGAAAATCCTGGCAATCCTTTGTTCTTGAGGAATTATGCAGATTTTTTGTACAAAGCCGAGTCCTGTTCTCTTCCTTATATTTGAATTGGCTCTCTGTTTTCTTATCATTCATAATACTTCAAATCGAAATATGGAATAAAAATCTGAATTTGTATTTACAGACAGCTAAAGGGAGACCTCAAGAGGGCGCAGGATTATTATTCTCGGGCCATATTAGCAGATCCTGACGATGGCGAGGTTCTGTCACAATATGGTATGTTAGTCTGGGAGCTTCATCGTGATGTTGACGGAGCTGCTGCCTACTTTGATCGAGCTGTCCCTGCTGCTCCCGAAGATAGGTAAATTCTGTATGTATGCTCATACATACAACATGAAAGGACATACACACGTTCCAGCAATGTTAATGACTGGATTTACCTGACTTGTAAATTTCTTCTCTGTTCTTTGTTTCAGCCATGTTCATGCAGCATATGCCTGTTTCCTCTGGGAAACTGAGGTAGATAATGATGGCCGTAGTGCCCCTGCTGATCTTGACTCCATCGCCCACCTAATTTGCCAAGCAGTACTAACTTCCGCACATGCTTAACTGCTTCTTGGACAACATTTGTGAGAATTAGATAGGACTTTCTATGAAAAGAAGCATTTTTCTATTTTTATTTTGCAATGTAAGCATATTCCAATTGTGTCATTTAATAATAATGTGATATCAACAAAAATTTCATTCAAAATCTAACCCAAAATAAATGGGTTCATACTGTCTTTTAAGAATCCAGATGAGATCACACATGCAAATAAAATAAAATACCAAGAATAATGGATTAATATTCAGAAAGCTTGACATGCAACGGTAAACCAGCTAGTGTCATCATCCATTCACTCGCAAGTCACAGCACAAGGCTAAAACTCTCAAAACTATCTCCACTTGAATTGCATGATAAAAACCATTCAAGGGAAGGAATACAAATATCTGTAACAGCAGAAGAGAAGCAAGTGTCTTGACACTTACTCCCATCACACCCATTAAAAGTACAAATACATTTTCGTAAACCATTGGGAAAAATAAAAGATGTTGAACTAGGAATAAGCAAAAACCTCTATAACACACTTTGATCAAAATAAATAGCCCAAGGGTCATCCTTTAAATGATTTTGCCCGTTCTATTCGGTCTCCCAAAGCAGGCCCATGGTCTTATTGCGAACCACGCTGATAGAAACCATTGCCTCTCAGTCTGTTATAGTCACCACCGTCCTGGCTACTTCCCCTGCCCAAACCACGACCACCAAAGCGCCCCCTTGGAGCCTCTGTTTGGTAATTGCCCCTTCCTCTTCCCCTTCCTGATCATGACGAAACAGAGCATGTTAAGACAATAAAAGCATAATTACACATGTAACCTCACTTGTAATATGCACAATATCAAAGCTATAGCCTGTAAAATGGATAGAAAGACTAAAAAGAGCATACTTCCTCCTCGAGAAGTACTGCTGCTGTTCGGTCTCCGCTCCTCAATGTAGACTTGCCTTCCAGCCAAGTGTATTGGAGATGACTACAGTAAGAACAAAACTAGTCAGGTTCATAATAAATGCAGAATCCAAAATTAAAATAAAAATACACTAGAAATGACAGCAGATGAAATGTTATTTACTTAAGGCTTCATATGGTGCAAAACATTTAATATCTCAAAATGAATAATAGTTTTTGACAGTCAAAACATAGGTAAATGAAGAGTAAGGAAAAGCAAGAGAAGCAACAAATGGAACACAGAGATCTAACTAGATGAAAAAAATATTAAAAAAGAAAAAAAGGGTTTGCAAAGAGTTGAGCGACTTGAATATGCCAAGGCATATTGAGTAGAAAAAGAAAATTAAGTTATTATCACAACGATCAAAATCAAACCTGGATAGCATTTTGAACAGCAGAAATGTCTTCAAACTCAACAAAAGCATAGCAAACACCAATGACATCCTGTATGCAACAAATTTTAGTTAAGTTTCTCCCAATATAGATATAGAAGCTATTTAGATGTGAAGAAAAGAAAGTAACTTTGCGGTTGCGAACAAAAACACCATCAGGCTTGATTCTGCCAAAGTTCTTAAACTCCTGCTCAATTTCTGCAGCAGTAACAGTAGAGGGCAAGTTTCTCACATAGACAGATTTTACTTCACCTGAAAAGATGAACAATCAATAATCAATATGGCTCTCCTAAGCACCAACGTCAAATTGACAAGCTCATTTCAGTAAATTGCAACCAGTTAACCTTAATGTCAAAAGGAAATAAGCAAGACTTTAATAACCTTTCAGTTATATAGAAAAAAGAAACTCTTATGAATGAAGGATCACATCAAAATAGTAGTTGATCCATGTTAAAGAAACTCTGCATGTTCAGGAGTCACATCCTTTGCACAAATCTTACCAATGAGAATTAGATATTAGGATACACCAGTCAACTAGAACATTGGCCTTGAAATCTCATGGAAAAGGAAAAAGGTATCAATGGTTCTCAGAAAAAGGATTGCGAAGCAATTCAAATTTCCCACAAAATCAGTAATGACCAGCATTCACTCCAGTGAGAAGGACAATTGGCACAGCCAGCAAAGGGAAAATGATATATTAACTTCTATTGTTGTAGTTTCTTATTAGAAGCAACAGATTAAAAAGAAAAAATATATCACCTAACCTTCATCTAGGGACAAGTTTTCATCTGATGTTTCAAATCCAGATTCAGGAACATACGATGAAACTCCAGACTCAGGAACAAATGATGATGCATAGTTTGACTGCTGGGTAGCAGCAGGTTGGGGTGTAGAATCCCAATCTGATATAGTTGAGGCACTTTTGCTAAAGGATGGCTGAGTAGCAACTGATGATGAACACTTGTTCTTAGCTACTAGCAGCTGCATGTTTTCAACAAATACATCGATGAAAGTAATAAATTTGTCAATTCACACCCATTAAACAAAAATGTTAAAAATGCTCCACCCTCCTGGATCCCACACAACTCTGGCACATAATAAACTATTATAACATTCATATTTCACTTTCCTTCCTTTCAAACACAGTTATGCCCCTCATAAACCTATTTATTCTGTGTCCAATACAAACATGCTCTTATTCACATTTTTTTTTCAAGCACGGAACTGGTTCGGTCACAAAGGCATGCACTTCATATTATTCATGCAACTATTGAATTTTTACATCCAATAAGACATTTTCAATATTTTTGAACAATTATGTTAGTAGATTCAAAATAAGAAAGCAAAGCATAGTGAAATCAAACTGGAAGAAATCATCATTTGCAAGAAGGAGAATGAGAGGGTGGACAAAATGCCATAAATATTTTAATGATGTTCTTAAAACTGTTAGTTATATGCTACAGAAGATGCACATAGCAGCATACGCTCGAGGGATATGCCTGAGGGTGAATGAACACTTAGCATACATATATTAAGAAAGAAGGCAAAGAAGTGCATACAATAGAAGCGTAAGTTTTCTTTTGAGGCTCGCCCACTGGTTCTTCCACAGCAGAGACTGGGGCCTTCACATAATTCACATCAGTTTGGAATGAATCAGGAGTTTCTTCTGCAGGAGTTTGCTCCAGCACAACTTCAGGTTCAGGTTCAGAGTCCTCCTCCAGCTGTTGCTCTGGGATACTGTAATTGTCAACAGGATCATCTTCTATATGAACTGAGTTTACATACTCTCTGGCCTCTTCTTCCAAGACAAAGTCGGAAATACCTAAACCTATTGAGTATGTGTAAACAAACTCTTAAAAAAATTTATTATCCTAAAAATAATCTAAGGTATATAGTAATAAAAAACAAAAGAAAATTTTATCAGAGATCAAATTCTGAGCCAATAACTTATAATTAACCGGTAACTAACAAAATGTCAGTGATCAAGCAAGGGATGGCTTGGGTCTTTGGTTCCGTTCATAGCAATAACTCATCCTTCCACCCAAGTACCTTTTCCCCAGATAAAAGAGAATACAATAAAGGACACATCACACTTAGAAAACAGATAATTTACTAGGTAGTACCACTGACTTACTAATGATATTGCATTAAAACACTAAAGCTAAAGGAAATTATGACATGACAATATCACCATCCTTGAAATTGCACAAGATATGACGAGGTTTAATCATTAAGTACCATAAAAAAAAAGGTTTGAAATTCAATCTTTTTACTTGTTACTCGCAAAAATCACAACACACTCAGCTCCATATGTATTCACAGTTATTCTCAATTACATGCAACAGGAATTATACTGTTTTTGACTATTATTAATCAGCCCAACTGAAATGTCATGGTCTTGAACTTAAACAGCCTCCTGCTAATCAGAATAGGCATTTGTAATGTTGTTAAGTATAAAACATATGCCTTTTAACACATCCTAAATCTTCCTGCCTCTAGTTATGTGCACCTGGTTGTTCGGGATGAGGACTAGAAGCACTTAGTTGAGCGTCAAATTGGTTTTCTGACAAAACAGGAGCTGGGTGATGGTAAATGGGTTCATCCTCAATGAACAGGAAAATATCATTAAGAACAAAGTAACCCTTCTCCTGTGGAGCAAGGAAAAAGGTCTGCACAAATTTTCTTCTGCCACTGAATTCCTTAGTTTTCACGGACCCTGAAACCATCACCAATACACCTCCATTCCAAGAACCAAGTGAATTGATTGTCTCGATCTCAATTGCAGTGAAATTTAGGGACATGACAATTGAATGAATTTCCTGCAGACAAAAAAGATAAAAGAAGAATTATATGATGGAAACTAATTATAAGGGGTAGATTCTACATTGAAATGAACGAGAAAAAAAAATTCTATACATAGATAATAGAGATTTCACATGAACAAGTTGTACTGCCTAATCAGTAGCAGAAAGTCATTCATGAGTCAGATCAAAGCCAATCTACAAGAAAACTACCACAAGTTTGAAGTTGCACTTTAGATTATTTAAGGTACGCCTATTAGGGGATTACCTAGGACGGAACCACAATGATATTTACAACTTCGTAACGACAAAAATCCAAACACTTCGTTGAACCCAGAAATATCATTACTCATGTCTCGCTAAATTTTCTAACCAGCGCCTGAATCAAATACAAATTTGACACCAGACAACATCTACCCACAAAGAATACCCGTCAAGCTCTTTAAAAAACGAAATGAAAGAAGAAAAGAAGACGAAGAAAGAAAGGTAGCCAAAAAGTAATCAAGGATAAAGAGATTTACCAGCATTGCAGAAGCAGACTTGGTGGAATCTCCATCGACCCGGATCATGGTGCTGGCATCTGAGTAAAACTGGTGCACCCGATCAGGTTGTTGCTGAAGAACCTGATAGTATTGTCCAACAAAGTACGAGCCAACCTGACACATCCCTCACTGTCACTCATTAACACCAAACCCAACAAAAAGAAATACAAACTTGTACACTATAAAGAGAAAAAAGAATCATGTTGGGTTATTATGAAGTGACACCTTCATAGGTCCTGGATAGGGAGCGGCCATTGATGCTTATAGCTCAGAACAAAAGCATGCAGTGAATAAAGATCCGCCAGAAAGCCCTTCTGAAACTATGATCGGTCACAGATCAACTAAATATTCAAGTATCTGAAAAACCCTAATCTCAAAACTAGGGTTTATCGACAAAAACCAATATTATCGGCTTCTGGATGCTTCTTTTTTCCAGCTTTTATTTCTTTTGGTAATTAAGAACGGCTCAATAAAGAAACAATATCCTGAGATTTCACAGACAGACAACGAACGTGAAAGACAGCCAGCTGTAAGGATGATAAGAGTGTTTTGAAGAGTTGAGGGAGATACGCAGGAGGCGAAATGTAGACGAAGAGCTTTGGATATAGATCTGTAGGGTAAGACTCCAAGGGGAAGAGCGCTCGGTACGCTGAGGGTTGGGTCATTTAATGTTTTCTGATTGGGTAATTATAAAGTAAATCTTCTAGGGATCAAATTGTAATTTGAAAACTGAACCAAACTTTTGATGAAGGGCTGTGATTTCTGGGTTCTTGCTTAATCTATGCGATTCGGTCAATGCAGTATCTTCCCAGGTCAATGATAACAGCACAAACATCTGTTCATTCTCTCAACAAATTATGAATTTATAATACAAAAAATAAATAAATGAATAAGACTCTCAGGTTTGGTGATGTCATTAATTAAGATATTCAGATATTTAATATTTTTATTATTGAATTCATTTAATGAAATATTTAATATTTACTAAATCTATGGTGAATATATATAAATTTTTTATATTTTTAATTATACTTATTACTATTATTAAATATCACATTTAAATTTATATATTATTTAATTAAAATTATAAATATTCAGCATTAACTTAAAATAAAATATTAAATACATTTAGCATAAAATAAAAATAATTGTAATAATTTCATAAAAAAAAATAATTATTTTATTATTTCATACAAAAATATCATAAATTCAAAATTAAAATTTACAAACTATAAATTGACTGACCTGTAATAAATTATCAAAGTATATAAGCATATTATAAATTCATTTCACTTTATTTGACACCATTTTCCTTAGATCTGTGATTGAAAACATCAATCAATTTTTATAAAAAAATTTATTTGCAGTTAGCTCTTCTTAATGATTTCAAAATTATTTTGACATGGTATGGCTCATTTCTCTATCATTATTTGTAACAACAGTGGTAATCTAATCTTGTTTTCTGCTATAATAAATTGCCAGAATATATGAATATCTTCTAAGTTCATTGCTCCTCCTAAAATAACTATGACATGTTAATGGCCATACATAACTAATAGCAATGACAGTGGACAATTGTCAAACAATAATATTTTAAAGAAGTAATAACTTTCAAAAGAATACATAGATCTTAAATAATTCCAATGTCTAACACAGATTGAAAAGACACAAAGAACTAACCATAAAAATAAATAAATAAAAAAATAGTTACGAATACTTGTTATGAATGTCTATTGTATTTATATCTGTCCCAAACTCACTACAAGTTTCAATTATTTTTCTCAAATTTGTTCTAAATTTACTAAAAATCATACCAAATCCATCAAATAAGAGTTAGCAACTAACGGATTTGCGAGTGAATTATCATTCCTATCCAACTTCAACTTACAAGCATTAGTATTTTTTTTTAAATTGACCAAAGGTCTTAATTTTAGACTACAATATCCTCAACTCAATAAATTTAAAAAAAAATTATCAAATTTATTTTTTATTACAACACCAATACGCAATTTCTAAGAAATGCATTTTAGTTTTTATTTACCCTCCTTCACAAATCTAGCATTTTGATCCCCAAAAAATTTTACAAGTAGATATTTTTCAATTTCATCCTCAAAAACATTCATTTTTATCTCTGTTATTGGTATATTGCTAGCAAACGATATTATGGAGGTGTTAGCATATTGAATCTTGGTTCTTGGTTCACTTGGAACAAAACCTATCCTAAACAAGTTGTTTTCTAAAATTTAAAATTAAAACCTACTCTAATTTATTTATTCATTGTAAATAATGCTATATGCTTAATTTATCTACTTTTTAAAGTTTATTAAATATATTTTATAAAACAAATAAAATAATATATTTAAAAATTTTTTAACTATCTATCTAAATATACTAATTTTCTAATAAAGTAATTTAAAATTGCCTAATACTTAGTTCACACCAATTTAATCCAATACAATGAATATAAAAAAAACATATTAAAAATTTTATATTTCATAACATAAAAAATTTAAAATTTTATACATGAACCTTTTAATAAGATTAAATGTAACTTAATTTTGAGACTTTCAATTAAATTTACCTTGTAAACCTAAAATTAAATATAGTTTAATAAAATAATTAAATTTTATAATTAGAATAATATTTTAAACTTAAGTCCAAATCTCGCTTTCAATCTTATTATCAAATTACATCTGTTTTACAAAAATTAAAACAACACTTTCAAATCAATTTAAATTTTAGATGCAAAACCAAATTCATCCACCCTTATTTTTGACCATCAGCGTAGTCCATATCGTTCGTAAATGCACCGTACAAACATCACCAAAAGAAGTCGTAAAGGAGTTACCTATAACACCATAGGATTTGGAACGTGTACTTGCACTACAAGTTTTGATATCCCATCTCACTCGAATACTACAAATAAGAAATCCTTTTAGCAGCTTCGACAAAAACTTTAGACAAATAACATGGCCTTCCTAAACTGACCATGCCCTGATCAGACCCCACAACTTGTTCATGGCTGTAGAGTAGGTTTCTTAATGTCATCTAAATGAAGCAAGTAAGCTAGCGTAGGTGTAAGCCCTAAACCTAAAACAAACTAAAATGAGGACAGACACAAGGCACCACCACATATGCATATCCAAATGATAACCAATCTCACTGAAGATACCGGTTTGTGGCAGGCAACTACCTCAAGTTCATGTTTACAATTCTCTCAAAATTAACTCCAATAAAAGAAATTTTTTACCTAAAACACAGTTCACCACTGTCCAACTTCCTCCTCTTTTCCCTGCTCTACTTTCGTTATATCATCCTGTGCTTTAAAAATCGGAGTGACAGGTCAAGTCAGCCCACAGTAGAAAAAACAAAAAGTTGACTTCATGCAATGATATGTTACAATGTTAACTAGCTATCAGTAATAACTTCCGTAATATGTCTGCTGGACTGCAGAAGGTTGCTGAACTGGGGTTATTGCTGCTGCTGCAGCAGCAGCAGCAGCAGCAGGTTGTGCATAACTTTGTGGAGCAATGGCCTGCTGAAATTACAACCGAAGTATTAGTACTAAACAAGGATGCTGACAAATGAGTAAAACTTTTTCCCATTTCAATGCTTCCTCATCCAATTGGTTGAGGGGTCAAAAGAAAAAATTTGCTACATGCGTATAAATGCACAAATGCATCTCAAGTCAATTTTATTAGGCTCTTTTGTTCAATGGTGTGCAAGTCAAACATATTTCTCATGTTAAACCAGCTAGACTCTGAAAAAAGCTGTTCCTCTTCATAGTTGTTTAACTTGTATGATAAATTGACTAGGATAGCAATCAGGTAGGTAAATACTTTTCTGTGAAGGTACTTTTTTTGAAAATAATGAAACAATGCAAGTCAGCAACACAAGTGCTCAATTATAGATGCAAGTATATCAAAAGAATTTGGAAACATGGCAGTGATGGGTAACAACAGAATCAAAAATGAAATGAAAAACAGGACTTCCAAACATATGAGAAACAAAAGCAGAGCAGATAATCATTTCTGCAGGTCCAGAAATATCTCATGCTTCTAAGAAGCGCATACTTTAATGCCCCCATCAATTATGACCAAGCTCAAATATTTAGGTACTCATCTGGTCAACACCCTCGTAGGAGGATCATTGTATATATTGGACTTCAAAATTTTCATCTGTTAGAATATTTGGTACCTGGACAGGATATGTAGGAGGATAAGCACCATAAGCTGCAGCACTTTGTGGCACTGATGCTTGTGGAGCAGGATAACTGCTGCTGTAACCAGTATACGCAACATATGCAGCCTGTTACAATGAGGAAAAATTCCGTCAGCAGACTAACCATGACTGAGGAAAGTGATGTTCTTGTGCTATATAACTCAGGTAAGTCCAAAAAACCAAGTTTGTAGTTGCCAGAACAACCTGGCCTGTATGGTAAAGTTAAGCATTGCACCCACAAAAGGGCCAATGATTGGCACTTTTTGAAAAAGGAAAATTAAAGGAAACAAGTTTTGAAGTACTAGCTATCTCACAGTGCAACACTTAGTAGAAAAGATAAGAAACCTACCTCGAAGCACAACTCCCAGAAATGGTATGTTTACAACAAATTAAAGTAAAAGAAAGCTTTTTTACCAGCCCAGAGCAAACCATTAATGACTAAACTTTCAACCATGTAACTTCGTGCTAGTCCAGTCCAGGAAGGGAAATCTACCTGTTGACCATATCCAGGGTATTGTTGTGTCTGCATATGTGCCTGTACCTGGGTAGCCGGTGGCCAAGCTTGAGGCTGTACACCATAGCCAGCTGCCCAAGGGTTTTGTGCATTTGGGTGAGCACCCATCAAAGACTGTGCAGGTGAAGGAGCACCAAAATAAGATTTAGCCATCTTTGCCCTCTCTGAAGCCAGAAAATCCTCCGCATGACGCTTTTTCAATTCTGATATGCTCCTATGAGGTAAGAAAAGTTTGGCATGCCTATCTTCAGCCTTCTTGATAGACTGTGCATCTCCAAAGAGACCCAGGAACTGCAAAATTATAGTTAAGCATATGAGACTTCAAGACAATAGTTCATGGTTTTCATTCATACTTGATCAATGCTACAACAAATAATTAAATCTTAAGAATCCAAAAATAAACTCCTCATTCTCATTACAGAATAATTTTCAATAACAGTATCTTAAAATCATTACCACATAAGCTCCAAGCTCAAATTCCAAAAAAAATAACTATTTTTAAATTCGTCAAGAAAAAAAAATCAACTCCGAGCCAAGCTGACCATTCAACTTCCAAAAAATAAACAAATACTCAGATATTATTAATTTTAAACAACTATCACAAAGATATATGCATGGAAATCTAACAGCAAACTGTTTTCTAATGTATTGAATATAACTGGAACAATTGAAGATGTTCTGGACCTAAAAATCTGTTTCAGACAAAAGTTACTCCAGACTTCACAATCAATTACCTCTAGAAAAATGCAAGATAGCTCTTCCCTCTCACAAACGTTTGCAGAATTGGAGCTGTCTGAATTTGGCATAAGGAACTTATCAACCAATGACTCCAGATATTGAATTTGTCTTGGCGAAGACTGAATAGACTCAAAGTGGATGAAGGCCTAATGATGAACATGAAACTAAGATATTAGCCTTAAAGGGCGTTGTTGGAAGAAAAACGCAATGGAGAATAGAGCATGGAGCTTCGAATGAAGATGTGTGTATCAGAAAGACACAGACAGACAGACAAAAACAGAGAATGAGGGAGGGAGCAAACCTCTAGAAGTGGTTTCGACAGTTGGACATCATCAAGTGATTGAACAAGAACTTGCCGAGCTTTTTCTGCATTTCCAGAAACCTGAAGGAACAAGAGAAATGTGATAGTAACTTTATTCAAAATGCACAAAAGAAGTAACAGCAAGCCGGTGGCTTAAATCTCAAGGATAAATATGATATTGGTTTCTTTGAGTTGCATGCCAAAAAATGCAATAATAATAGTATGACCTTGCCAACCCAAAAACTGAAGTAATGGCAAACCAGCAGCTGAAATTTCAAGAATAAATATGATACCATTTCTGTTGTGTTGCATGCTTAATGATAATAGTATTAACCTTACAGGCCAAAAAATTCTTTATAGTTATTCTTGGTACTATAACATATGTTATTTTTAAGGAAATAAATGCTACAAGACGTTCCCTAGAGAGAGACAAAGGTGTAACGTATTGTACAAAATTATGATTGATCTGGTCATGAGTACCTTTACACTTGCTTGTAATTATTGCTTATCAAAATGGACTCATTTGATTTTCAAAACAATTCTTCAAGGCATGAAAACATATTTAAAACAGGAAGAGTTAACAAAATTCATTATATTTACCATGCAATAGTTATAACAGTCTACTGTATCTCAGTAAAGCCTAAAAACACATGAGAAATACAAATGCATGTAGAGAAATTACAACTTATGTAATCAACCATTAAGAAACAAAATATACTGCTGAGATGTCATTCACATGTCTGCAGAATGGATTTGCAAGTGGAGAAGCAAACAAAACAAAAATGTAAAGAATACAATACGATAACAAAGTCTGTGGCAACTAGAAGCTAGATTTAGTAATAGGACAGTGTGATACTTAAAAATAAGAAATAAAAATAAAATCAACATATAAGTGAGGTCAACCATTGGATGTAGCATTTTACAAATTCCAGGTCAGACAAAAGAACACTGTTAGCAAGTAAAGGGTTAGTGCTGGGGAAGTAGTCAGGATCAAACTGATCCCCAATTTCCCATAATCTAATAATGCAAAAATTTTAAACGTTTCCAGATGTGAACAGGCAAGAATACATATAATCAAACCATCTAATCCAATATTGTAACTTTTCCTCTTCCATTAATGTACAAAAAAAAAGGCATATGAAACCCAGTTAATGATTTTATACTACATGGTTACAAGGAGATGATGACTCTTAAAGTATAAACTAAAAGATTATTAAACCATAAGCTAGGCCACAATTTAACAGGAAGGATATGAGTGAAAACACACAAGTAAAATATTGACCTACCAAGTACAAAAACCGAGAGTACTGGGCATACACCATTGGTAATGTTTGTGAATGCTCTTTGCCTTTTTCAATGGCAATGGCCTGTTCATATAATGAAAAGGCATCTTCAAGATTCTCCTGCAAAATCAGGAGAAAGAATCAAATAAAATAAAAAATACCTTTATTGAAATTGAAAATGCCAAATAAATAGGTTGCACAAAACCTACCAGCCGACGTTCCATGTTTGCATGCCTAATAATTGCTTCAAGAAGGCCAGGAGAAATTTCTGTGTGTACAAGTTGATAAGCAGCTCGAGCACCATCTATATCCCCATTTTGCTCTTTGAATCGGGCAGCAAATAGATGAATCTCTGGCAGTCTCTGTTGAAAATTTGGTGATAAAGAGATAGCACTCAGCTATAAATTACAAAAGCTAAAAAAAAATGAGGGTAATGGTTATGCTGCATGCCAAAATATCAATATTCAAATCTCTTGTGGAGGTTGTGCTCCAACTATACTTCAACTGTCATTAATATCTATGGTTCAAAAAATAATCTACCATACATTATTAATATACATGAGCCACACTCAGAGCAACCATAGTTATGTTAAATGAAAGAACAAGACTTTTCTTCATTAGAAGGAATTAAAAAATTTTGAAAACATCTTCCATTAAAAAGATACAAATATTATGAGGCTACAGTGGCCCAGTAACAGATGATTCCTTTGGATTATTTGAAGAAAAGTGGAAAGAATACAAGCTACATGAGAATGCAAAGAATAAAACCACGTGACAAAATACCATATTCAGATGCATGTTCGATACCTTGACAAACACTTGAGTTGCACGAGCAAGCGCATTGTCTGCAAGATCCATACTTCCACTGGCTTCCATGCACAAAACATATCGTATCCAGTACTCCGGATAATTTGCACATGCTATCAAACATCTTTCATATAGCTTGACCAACTAGTTCACAAGGAAACATGACACAGATTTAAAAGAATCATCATTCGCCAATACATGAACCAAAGAGACAATATATAGCATAGAAGAGATATGCACAAGAAATACTCCATTAGTAGAAAAGAGAGGCCCCTCATATACAAATGGAGGGACCCTCCTTGCTTGAGAGATAGATGGTTAGAAAGACAAGAACACACCTGCATGCATAACATGGGAACTTTAAAAAGAATAAAATAAACTATACAACACATCACGAACCTAAAATGTCCATGGACAAAATGAGGGTTTGGAGTACTTAGCCTTAAAGTAACCAAATCGAAGGCCCAGGCTTTAGTCTCAGTTCAATTTCCCGTTTAAAAAGTTGCTTCACCCAACGATTTAGCCAATAAAGCATATGATGCATCAGATATTACTTAACTGTAAGTCAACTTATAATCAAGAGATAACTAAAAGCTACAAACCAGGGATTCTCGAAGATTGACTGCAAACAAATCCAAATACCTTGTTGAAGTCACCCTCTCTTTCTATAAAATCCAGATAGTTATGCCAATTTTCAAGCTCAGCAACACTAAGTGGCTTGACATGAAAATAGGGCCTCCTGATAGCTGTTTCAAAACCAATGATCTTAGAGTCGAAATCTTTAGCTTTCTTATACATATCTTCTCTAATGGCCATATATTTCTCCAACTCCTCTGCTTCTGAGTCAGCACTAACAGGTTTAGAAGATTGTTCAGCAGCATCAGGTTGAACCTCATCTTTATTTGCTTTTACCTCACCACTATCCTCTGAAGGTGCTGCGGCAGCTACTTCCCCAGCAGTCCTTAATTCTGATAAAGGTCGACTCCCGGCAAACTCCTTGAAACTGTAAAATTGCACCACTTGCCACATTAAAGAAGTATAATGCAATTAACTGAAAGCAAACTGCATAAAATAAAACTTAACAGCAAACATTTATTCAAAATTGCAAGAATTATCTTATGTCCAAGCACATAGATAAGAAGAATGACAAGGAACACTCAAAGTTTAACAGCAAATTCCAAACTAATATGCACTCTTTCTATACATGCATATGTATCATGTAATCCACTTATAAAACTAGCAGTGAAAAGTTTCCTGGTGAACTTATGCTTTCTAGCCATGTGATTATCATATTCTCAGAACTGAAGTTTATGAAAGCCTTAATTATTTGTTGCATTAAATCCATGCCATGACATCAAGCCCAAAAGTATAGCTTTGCAATGCCAGCACAATGAAGTGAACCCATCCTGCATTCATACATTCCCAAGATATTTTCCCGCTATATTTTTCTCCTTTGAGGACAAACACTGTCATGAAGAATGCACTCATTACAAGTACTCATGCATGTCAGTACAAATGTCAATGATGACACGACAATCATAACACACACAAGAAAGGCAATGCATTAGAACAAACATAAATTCCAAACAAAAACCACCCACCTCAAACATGCCAGTCATTCAAAACAATAATCAAGCTAGTACAACTAAAGCAAAACCACAACTCAATATATGAGGCATCTTCTAATTGTATATTCTCGAAGTATTTTTTGGTTAGCGGACAGCTTCTTCACCTTTGCAATACCTTCTTTGTATCAATACAATCTTTTTTACCAAAGTAAAAAAGACAACACCTCAATATATGAGACAACAGATTATGAGCATGACAGAACAAGAAATTACTTGCTGAAATAGCGATCCAATTGTTGAATTGATTTCTCTAAAAGCCTAGTGTAAATCATGGCAACACGGTTCCAGTCCTGCTGCATGTACTCATATTCAATGTATTTGTCCCACAGCGGGTATGACAAGTAATCTGTCCCAACATAAGCTAATGCTCGTTCAAAAAGCCTGAAGCAACACCAGGAGGGGGGAAAACAATTGTTAAGACAAAAGTATAACCGTCAACTAAGATGATGCGAGCACAACCACAGAAGGAGACAGTTTCACTAATCTTGAAGGAGAACAATTCACGCTAACAGCATATGACACATCCAAACGCTGCATTTACCTTCCTGATAAAAACCATACTATGTCGGAAATGAGCAGTGAAAGAGGCCATCTTAGCCCTTAACTGGATGAGATCTTCCCAGCAGCATTTTGCAAAATGATACACCTCAGAGTCAAAGTTGAAGATCACCATAATTCATAAACAACTATGTGACTATGACACAGGCTTCAGGAAAAGAAGGGAGTGAAAGGGGGTATGAAGAGGCCAAAACAGTTTTAACATCATATAACTACAATCACTATCACATGGGCCTCAAATTCAACAGTTTGCATATAAAAAATAAATCATTTCTAAATGGCATTCCCATCAAACCTTTCTGCAGGTGTAAGCACTGTTTCAAGCATATTGAAATAACGTCAGAAAGCAACAAAAATAGGTTACCAGATCCTTGTGACTGAAAAACTCGCAGTCACAATCTCCCAATTCAGACCAAAAACAGCAATTGATAAATGAAATATTACCTTCGGATGGTTTCAGGATCTCCATATGTGTTTATGGCAAATATGCAGTAATGCAACCAAATGTCAACTGAATAAGTCACCCCTTGAACTGCCCGTTCATAAACCTCAACAACTTTGTCCATGGAGCCCACACGTGCCTCATGATCAGCATATTTCTTCCAATAACCATAACACAAAGGAAATTCGGCCAAAAAAGCATCATAGACTCTTCTTATTTTCATTATATTGTCCTGCATATGAAGTATTCATAAGAATATTAGTTAGGAAGCACAGAGACAATTAAGTTACATCACACACATAAAATAAATGATAGCACCAACCAGTGGAGGAGTTCCAGTGAGGCCATTCAAGTTGATTATCTTTGAGAATGCATTTTGTCTTAGAAAAAGTAAAATGTAAAATTGTGAGGCTAAACAAATCATATAAGCCACCAGTGTGAACCTTTCTCATTATAACCTAAAAATATACTTAATGAGCAAACTGATGGTTTTAACTTATCCATCCAACACAACATACCTCTGCCAACTTTTCCGTTTCTTCGAGTAGACCAGTCCATGCACTAAAGTCAAAAGAATTAGCCTTCACAATGCTCCATAGTCGATCTTCTTCACCTGCTGTTGCTAGCATGATGATAAAGGGGTGAAATGAACATAAAATATCCCAATTTCAGAACAAAATAAAAACTAAAATCTAATCGATGGCCTATCATCAACAAACACTTCTGTTTCCACTACCCATGAAACCACACAACCACAGTATTACTGACATGCTGATGATATTCTTGCATATATACAGTTCCAGCCAACAATCACTTGTTCCAAATTCAAAACCATTTCTTCTATAAAATGGCTCATAAAGAAAACTGGAAGATGCACAAGGAATAACAGCATAAATAACAAATAAAATGGATAAATTCAAGTTAAATGAGAAAAGAGGATTCTTGAACATCCCAAGGGTGAAGCCGACTGCATCTACGCCAAAAGCCTGAATTGGTCTTTTTGGCTTTAGATTATATATGTTCTGAAACACAGCTTAAGTGCAGTACTGTGAACAAATCTTGCACCTGACTTTTTATTGAACTCCACCAAGGCAAATTATACTTAACTGCCACGTTATATTTTAGTGTAACTTACACGTGAAAGCACAAATTTCGGATGAATTTGTACGGAATGAACATCCTAACCAGCTATATCCAAAAAGTTCCCTGAAATCACTTAGATTACTAAAGATGCCCATGCCTTAAATAGCTTATGTAATATCATCTATAACTTTCCATATCAAATGATTTGACACACTTTTGACCAAATTCGTTTTGCTGTTGCAAGCCACTGTATACAAAAGGCCACACAAGTCATAACCAAAAACAACACAACAATATGCCAAAGAAGACATACTAGAACCATCCGCAAGCTCTTTACTGGCTGCAGCTCCACTTGCAATACCCAAAGAACTTCCATTTTCTATTGATGTGACATTTCCTGCTTCACTAATAACACTTCCATTTATAGAACTATAACCAGCAGCTTGAGATGGCCCCATGGTGCTGTTTTCTGAACCAGCAACATTATCACCACTTCCAGAGGCCCCAACAGCTGGAGCCTGCGGTATAACAGCATTAGGATCCATAATATAGGCATTTCCACCAGCTAAGCTAGCACCCATAGCAGGTACAGAGTAAGCTGCATCTGTTGGAGCAGCAGAGGCAGTAACACCTCCAGTAGTCCCAGGAGGAAAAGCACTAGAATTGGGAACAACATTTGTGCTATCATTGGCATAATCAGTGCTAGCATACCCGGCAGAGGAATAGCTCATAACTGCAGATGTTTCAGCAACCAGCATTTCACTATCTCCCATACTCGCTGAGCAGACTTTCAGGTAAACCGTGGAAGCTGCAAGAATACAATCAACATTCTTATCACAACTTAATGCGTCTTTCCTAACAACAAATAAATATTCAGTTAATACACACAAAATTGATAACTTATTTGTCTTTGGATAAAAATTCAGTAATTTCTACTGCCAATACAATCACTTTACATTTGTAGCCAGACAAATGCCAATTTAAATGGCTAACAAAATTCAGTGATTTCTACTGCCAATACCATCACATGAATTTACATTTTTAGCCAGACAAATACCAATTTAACTGGCTAAAACAGTAAGACATAAAAACCAACTATAGCACACACTCCAACCAAAAACAATCATTAAATTCATAAAGTCTCCTTTTAACATGCACTAGACTCGGAATAAATATTCGGAGACAGTTCAACACTATCTAAATGGTAATCGTTGCCAACAATAAAGATCAAACAGACGCATTCAATTTGCAAACTAATGCAACCCTCGCAAGACAAAACTACAAAAAGCCCAAAATGCATTGAAATAACTTAACAACACACATGTTAAGGAAGGAAAATGGACCTAATTCAAAGGCTTCGCAGTCTAAACCCTAACGGAGAGCCAAAGATACAAACACAACAAGCGAGAAGAAGAAAGCAATGGCTACAGGAGGCCAAAGCACGGCGCCGTTACTGGAGAGTTCTGGATTTGGTTTGTGAATTGAAGGGTTTTCGTCTTTGCGTTAGTGTTCATATATTTGTGGGTTTTGCTTTTCGGTTTTGGTGGGGGCATCTAAAGGCGCGAGCGAGTGAGCGAGAGAGACGGAGGGCGGGCGTAGGGTATCTACATTTGTTACGTGTAAAAAGTACCGGTGATGGCAGTTTTATATTGGGATGGGTTTAATCAGGGCTGTTGGATCGGGAAGCTCGTCCTGACTTGAAAGACTCGTGCACATCTCCGAGCGCTGCCACGTGTCTACCTCTCACTCCCGTTAATGAATATAACTTGAATTAATACACAACTCTTTCAATTAGATCTCTCCACACTTTCTCCCATTAAATGATAAATTTTTAACCAAAACACTATGGAAAAAGAAGTTTATTAATAAAATAATTATAATTATATTAAAAATTATGAATCAATAATTAAAATTGATATTTAAATTTTTTTATCATAATTTTTTAAAAGATAATTTGAATATAAAATTTAGAATAATAACGTATTAGTACGCGTGCAAGCAGTCTTAGCTTCTCCGACGAGTGTCAAATAATAATATTATATTATTACAAGTTACAATAACGTACGATAAATATGTAATTATGTTTATTTTTATCGTCATATTTCACACATTCATACCCTCTTTATTCTTAGGGCACAGTTGACTTGTGGAACTAGTTTAGATAGAATTGAATTGATTTAGTTATAGTATTGTTCTATGATTGGTGTATTGTAAGATTAGACTATACTTATTCAAACTAGTTTGGTTTTATGTGTACGGCTGTTTTGTACTAACAGCGTTTTAAGAGAAAGGTATCAGCTAGTAGCAACATAGAAACCGCGCAATTCAAAACAACACATATGCGAAGATTAATAACTCAAACGTGATCAATGATGGCCGAATACTTAAATCCCAACGGAATTATGAGTTTTCTTCCTTCTGCCTCTCCAGTATAGGCTTTGAATCTTTATTTTGTGTGAGGCTACCTGCGTTCCTGTTACAAAATGAAGAAACCTTGGAAACTTTTCTTTTGTTCAGAGGATCAGTTCCGGCTTTGGTAATTGGACTCCGAATGGCTGTAGTTTCGGCTGGAGCTTTATGTTCAGAATTATTAAGCTTTTTCAGAGACGAAGATCTTTCACTGTCCAGCTTGTTTCTTTTTCTAATCAGCCCATCGTTATCTGAGACCAAATTTGAAGAATCCCAGTAAACTTTTGCATGAACCCAGTTAGTTTTTAAGATATATGTATACAGACTCAAAGAAGATTATTTATTACCAGGACTCGATAAGACTGCACGAGGACGCAGAATTGAGCAAGTAACTCTGGGGGTTGGTTTCGTATCCTTGCTGTTGCTGATATCTTTAGTTGCCTCTGTGATTCTGGGAACTGAAGGTGGGAAATTGCTGCGGTTTTTCTCTGTTACGTGGTAATTCAGAATTTTGTTACAATCAATAAATGCACAGATCAGATGGTGTTCTGACGTTTGGTGTTATAGCATATTTTTGTGTGTATATACCCGTTGACGAGACATTTTGTGAAGAAAGAGATTCAAGAACGTTTAGAAACAGAAGGGATCGTCTATCATTTGGAGAAGAAAGGCGATTGGCTTCTTCAAGCTCCCTGACCTTCACTCTTGGATACACTTCAAAAATAACATATGCCCAGGTAAGAAAATTACATAAATTTCAACAAAAATAGGAAATAAAGATTTCCCAGCATACCCAGATGAACATGCGTAAGACAAATAAACATACTATTTTAGTGCGATGTGCTTCAGACCTTCGAAGGAGGCAAATAATTCGGACTGAGAGCAGGGGAAAGATAACAGAGAATTAATATACACAAAGCGGGTCCCAAGGCGAGAAGTTTAAGCTTGCAAAATCTGAAAACAACTTTGAAGAGTGGAAAAGCAAAGGGACAGAAAAAGTGCATAGAAGCAAAGCAAAGAAAAGCGCGCTTTAGAATTGTGGTTTTGAATTCAAATGACTCTGGCACTTCAGGTTTACTCAATATGAAATCAGAAAAATGATCTGTCAGTTTGGTAGTTTTTCAAGCCAAATGGATGTACAACAGGGACGGCGTATAACTGAGGAAGTGCAGAAGGCAGCAACTTTAACAGGTGACTCTGGAAAGTACTACTGTTGTTGCAGCATTTATTAATTTCTTGACTTAGAAACCAAGAATCTAATTAATATTCTGCAGCAGACTCGACGGTGTTTGAATCGTGGTTGCTTTGAGGAGACGCGAAGCAATGGCTCACTCCTCCCCCTGCAATATAAAATTTCATATTTACAGGTGATATTGTTTGTCATCAATGTTTATATCACATAAAAATTTTAAAAAAAATTAATGATTTTAGAATTCATTAGTAAATTTATTCTAAAAGTTATTTTTCTTGTTTGCAGTACTAGTCTAACAAGTATTCTACTTGTTTTCATATTTCACAAGGTAATTCCCTTTTGTGTTTATTGCATATTTGATGATCCGTTCCAAATAGTATGAAATTGTTTGCTTTGACATAGTTTAAGATAGAATAATGGGCAAGAACTCTAACCCAACTAGTATGACTTTATTTGTTTTGGCATAGTTTAGGGTGACACAATAGACTTAAACCTTGTTCTATCAATATTTTGTTTTGTGCACTCAAAATTTCAGGTCTTATATCTAAAAAGCCTCGTGCTAGGTAAAGAAAGGCACAACTTCCTCGTTAACACTTCTTCTATTAGGCAAGGTGACTTTGATACAATTTGTGATGGTTTAACCCAATTAATAAGATATTGTTTGCTTTGAAACAATTTGAGATGGCAAAATGAGTCAAAACCTTGGTCCATCATAGGATTTTTATTATTTTTTTTGATCTAGCACTCTAAATTTCAAGTTTTGAATTCAAAAGATTTTATACTAACAAAATTTATTACAAATATCACTAGATTATATCTAAGTGATATAAGCGTTTGAGTAGAGTTTGAGAATGTGCATTATAAGTGTTTTGTTATTTTTAATTAGTATAAAATCTTTTTGGGTGAACTTAAAATCATATCAATATAAATATATTTTTTTTCTAAAATAAGCTAAATGAGAATTTTACTTGAAAATTTCTTCTTCCTCATTTTTTTCTTTTTATTCTACTCCTTTCTTTTCTTCCTTTTCTTCTTCTTTTTCTCTTCCCTTCCCAGTTCTTCTAAATTCTTCTCCTTTGCTCTTGATTTGACAAAACAAATTTATCTACACACACTTAACTATGCAAGTGTGTGAGCCAAAATATGTAGGCCAAAGAAATGGGTTTATTTGGCATTTGGGATTTTTAAAAAGCTTGAGCTTTCATATTACACAAGGTTATGTCTTCAAGAATTGCACCAAGATGACAATAATTAATGGATGCAATATGCCATCATGGTTTTAGCATGTGAATGCCTTAAAAAATATCTTAAATGGACAAATATATATGGATAATTATGACCTATTTAACCATATCAAAATCCCCTTTAATCCCTGCCATTTCTTTTTCCCAATGGAAGAATGAAGCATCATGTTTTCAAATGCCAAACATTAGTAAGCTACAAGGCCTTGTAACTAAATTTGGTGCTTAATGCAAAGGTTCCATAATTATGTAAAAAAAAATTAAAATACAAACAAAAATTTTCAAATGATTAACACAAGAATTAAAAATTTTGAATGTATCTTGTAGTCAAACCCATATTTGAGCGACAAAAATATTTTTAAGTTTGATCTGATTATCTAATAACAAAATTTAAATGAGATAGTTTCATTAATTAGTAAAAAAAAATGCAATAGTGATTGGTGGTAGAAAAAATTAAGATAATTTTGTTGTGTAATTATTTTTTTTAATGATTAATAATGATGAATTCTTTATATAAAAAAAATAAATATAAAAATAGTTTATAATTTTGTATATAATTGTTTATTTTTTATAAAAAAATTTCTTCGCCCGCGATGTCAATTATAAATATCAAATTTTTATAATTTCTCAATAAAGAGGGACCTATCCGTAATTCTATCATCTGGAAACTAATAGCCCTCCTACACTCGATGCTCGTCGTTTCACCAACTCGTAGTCTTTACAACCGTAACTAAAATGTCCTCCCAGTCGCGACTTGGCGGAGTCTCTCTACCGGAACGCCCGGGCTCGAGGAGCACCGATGAGGGGAGCGTAATCACCAAACTGACTAACTCTCAAATCGTATCTCGGTCCAAGCAAACCGCCAGCGACGCCGTTTACGTCTCCAAGAAGCTCCTCCGCAGTACGGGTAAGGCGGCGTGGATCGCCGGTACCACGTTCCTGATCCTCGTGGTCCCTTTGATTATCGAGATGGATCGCGAGCAGCAGTTCGTCGAACTCGAGCTCCAACAAGCCAGTCTTCTCGGAGCCCCGCCCGTCACTCATCCCACTGCAAGGTAGAATTTTTACTCAATAAATAGGGATTTCTTATGATTGTAGGACATGTTAGAGAGGAATTCGGTACGATGAATTGTTGTAGGGATTTTTGGTATGATGATTGTGTAATGTCTTGGACTTCAAGCTACTGTGGGCTTATAGTTGTTGTCTTTAAAGATTGCTGCGCAAACTTTATCGATGTGATTCTAAGATTTGTACGAAGCCTTCGAATTATCATTTCAACCTGTGCTCGTGTTTGGTTTCACGAACCGTTTGCCGATCATAATATGAGACTGTAATGCCAATGTGGTTCCATTTTTTTTTGAAATTTAAGAATTTTAGATGACCTTGAGGATTGACCAGGGTCAAATATAATTCATCTTTTGGTGAAATTGAGAGTTATGATTCATTGTGGCCTAGTATTGACTTATAAATTTAGTTGCTGAGTTACTAGATACTTTTGATAAAAGACTATTAGAGATTGATTGTCTGGAGTGATATTGCTCAAGTTAATTGCAGCAAAATTAGCTGCATAAACCGAATGATTTTCCAGAGTGTGGGGAGAACAATGCTTTGCAATATGTATTGTAGGAGGGAAGGGAAAGGGAAGAAAAGGGAAGGTGGTTCCTTCTTTCCCATTTGTTGAGAGAATTAAAATGAGTAGAAAAGGATAGGGCTGTCACTTTCTTCTCCTCTAGTATTCTAATGTGGAGGGAAGGGAAGATTAATCATTATGTGTTGATTGAACATTTCGTTCTCACATGATGTAGTTCCTTACATTTTATCCATATCAACAAATTTTTATATGTCAAGTAATGGTATGATAGGATCAGAACTATGATGGATAAATAATATCAAATGACTTTCTCTCTGTCTCAAGGGCTAGGAGAATAACCACAATTCAATCTTCAATTAAAATGCAACCTACCCAATTGTACAAACACAAACTACTTTAAATAAGCATAAACTAACAAATTCCTACAATTCAGTTGGGCTAGCCACTTATTTGCATGACTATGTCTAAGAAATAAACAATACTAAATAATCAGGTAGAGGACAAATGGCCTTCCATGCTGTATCTTCACGTTCCCCTCTTTTTGTTTAGCATGCAGGCCCTTAATTTCGTGCTGTGCGTCATTCCACATACTTGGGATTGGCCTTGTGGGTTACATTGCTACGCTGGATCCCAGTACAGCATACAAAGATATTAATGTATTTTATTCGTATTTCTGCAGTGAAATTTATTCTCTTTGTCTCCTATAAACCAACTTTTACAGTAGAATTTGGTATTGTGAGTTTGGAGAGGATGTGTCATTGTCTACTAAATAGAGGAGATAGTTTGCACTCTATAATCTTTCTGTCTACCTTGTTTCCTTTCCTCTAGCCATGCAAACTGTTAATGCAAGACTCAATGGTTTCAAGTCTCTTTTACTAGTGCCTTAAAGGCCCTTTGGCCTTGCCTTTAGATTCGAGATATGTCAATTGTGGTATAAAAAAATGGAACTTTTCAAAGGCAGACTATTTATGGTTAGAGACTCGCGCAATTTGTTGTCTTGCAAAATGGTTATGTTCCTTTTCTAATAGCTTTCTTTTAAAAAGACCAAGTTTTATGGGGGGCTACAAAGCTGATATATCTGAATATGACATGGTAAAATTATTCTACAAGAGGGTGAAGCAAAATGATTTGTCAATTTTACCTGTCTATCTGGAGGAAGGAACTGGCAGAAAATTTGAGATTGGCTTCCTTTCTTACCTAAAAGGCTAGTTTATAGCACCACATAATTTTCTGAGACCACATGTCTTAACTCAATGTTGGTTGAGTTGCTCACTACCTCTTTCCCTACCCTGTAGCTCAAGATGGAACTTCATTTCTTTTGAAATGTCAGTGCTGCAGTAATGTCCTCTAGTATAATTTGGGGATTTATTCAAATATGATGAGGACAAAATCACATGCACATTGGAGATTTCTTGCAGACACACCCAGATACTCGGTGAGTGTGTTGGACATGGTTTGCTTTGTTGGCAGTGCCCTTGTTTATTCAATTTGTTATGATTATAATTTGCTGATTCTTAAATTATATAACAGTGAGTACATTTGATCATCATTGTGGGATTTAACGCCAACTGATTCAGTTGTAACAACCTTGGGCCATTTTATGTACCATTTATTGTCTTTTATTGCTCGTCATCTTCCTAAACAAGGAAAAAAAGGCGGATGTGGTGGGATCAATTTTCCTTTATTTTACTGTTATCTTGAAGTCATTGATTTTTTTTAAAAGAATCTAAAATCATGAGAATTATGGAGTATTGGGGCAAGAGTTGACATTGTTTTAAGCATTCGGGATCACAAATATGTTCAGTTAAATTAAGGGAGGTCAAACTTTTAGGAATTTGTATACTATCAGCGCCTTCAGCTGCTGGCTTTTTGGCTGGAAAGTCCAAATTCCAAGACAGAGATCTCTCTGCTAACTGTTTGTTGATGTTAGTTGGTATGTGTACAGAGGTTTATTATGACTTTATTCTGTCTGCAATGTATACTGCTCCTCTTTGTGCTTAGCTTGATTGTCAAAGTTGAACCAGACCTTTGGTCAGTGCATAACCGCTGTATTCGTCAGTGTTTTATAAGCCTCCGATTTTTTTACATTTATTGTTATTATTATTTTTCTAGCATGGTCTCATATTTTAAGTCTAGTAGGTAAGATGCGCAGCTGATAACAAATAAATTTGTGACAGAAGATTTTAACCTGAATAAGTTTTGCCCGGCATCTCACCTAAGTTTGTGGGAGTATTTGTTCTATTTCAGAGTGCAAAAGAGTAGAACTTGGATCGGTTTCTGCACATGGCGCATAATTTTTGTTGAGTTGTCCTTTAGTAATAGCGATATAACATTTTTTGAATCTTCCACGTGTATCCACCATTCCTAAAGAACATTTTGTGGGCATGACTAATGCACTAGTAGCGTTTAGCAGTAGCTGGTTGGGTGATCTTGTTGCTAAGAATGTTTAACACCTATTTTGTTCTGATTGGATGATTTGGAATATAGCATCAATTGTATTTAGCCATAGCGATCAGAAGAGGTTGGTGATTTGTTAAATCTCTCCTGATAGCCAAAGCACAATTGATGTCCTAATTAGGATAATTGAGGGCATGGGGATGTTGATGGTTAAAAGCAAGAGTAGAACCAAAAGTATTAGTTATCGTGGTTACTTTGCGACTGAAATGAAAAAGAAACAATGCCTTCACCCACTTCATTAAGAAAAGGCTCTTTATCTGATACATTTTCTGCTCTTTTTTAATAAGGTACAGCTGGTTCGCGACACGTTTGCTACCTTAATAGCGAAGACTAGTTGTTCAATTTGCTTGTGGCTGTCCCTTTATGCGAACATACTTAATAATTTAAGCGGACTGAATTTGATTATTTGGGTAGTTGTAATTTTCCTTTTTCATGTGTGAATAGGTTTGTGGTTCGCAATGATGAGAGGGTAGTTTGTATTGGGAAGTAAACGCAAGTGGCTTAAGGGACTACAATTATGATTTCAAAAATTGGCAAATAAATAAAAGATCTCTATCATTGCTTCATGGAATTATGCAAATTCTCTCTATTAGATAGGATGGTTGATTGTCTGATGGTGTCTGATGGAATAGCAATATTTTGATCTATTTTAATAATTTATCTGTGTTTGACAATCTCCTTACCGCTCATTTCGCTAAGTTTTTACGAGCTAGAACATTACAAATAAACAAGGGTTAAAGGGACGATGTAAAGTGGTAAAGAAATACACAATCGTTGTTCTGTTACAACTGAAAACAAAGAGAGAGAAGGGAAAACCTAGTTGAACCCAACCCAACTCTCTTAAAATAAGAATTTAAATCTTCGACGGTGGATTTACATTAAAAACAATGACACCTAAGCTAAAGTTAGCAGTTTACATATATATATATATATATATGCATCTATACTTACGCGCTTTCGTTTTCCCTTTTGGTTTTCTCTCCCTCTCTCTAATAATTGAAGTATAATCTGTGCAATCTTCAAATAATCTGCTGATCCTGTCAGTATTCTGCGAAAAATCATACACTTTTCAACTATGAAAACTGTGCAAACAAGATAACAATAAGGAAAATAAATATATGAGCTATGGATCGAATCTCTAACCTTCATGCTTATCAGGACGTTTCCTCAACAGTGACCTCACAAACATCAGAAGAACGGCTCCAAATCCCACAGCTGCTACTATTCCCACTGCCATTGCCACTGTCTTCTCTGTATGTTGTTTACTTCTCCCTCCTACACATCACAATCAGCCTCACAGCAAATATTACTCGATCAAAAAGACTATAAACCTGTGACGAAGCGTATAATCGCTCAAATGATATCCCCTACACTCTTTGATTTTACCAAGTATTCACCAGAAATCATAAAATCCCATTTTAAGTAAAGATCTTAGTAGTATTTTATGTACAAACAAAGTTTGAAAGAATTAACAAAATAAAAGTAGTTTGTTTTTTGCCTCTTTTTGTTTCTCTCCCAAGTTTTTCTTATACCTGCTGATGAAGATGAGTTAGGATTAGGCACACCGTCGGGATAATAACTGTAGCTAATGTAACATTTGTGGAGATAAACCTGCGCAGAAATCGAGTCACCACACTCGTTTTTTGCTGTATCTATAGCACTTTCCACACAATCACCACAATCACTGCTTGCCAAGTCACCTTCACATTGCCCTAAAACATACACTTGTTCATAACTTCCGGTGTAAAACAGTGCACTCTTTTTGACTCCATCCACGATCATATTCAAAGCCGCATCTCTTCTCTCTTCAAACCCAGTTCCACTCGCCCTAGTCGACCCACAATACTTGTATAGCAACTCTGTCTCGGGCACTTGTTCGAACCCAATAACTTCATACCTAAGATAACACCCACTGAGTTGAACCCGAGCTGCTACGGCTTTGTTACACAGTTTGTTAGCCATGTCTCGGATTTTGCTCACACAAGTGTAGCACTGGGCGAGGCTGAGGTCTCCTCTGCATTGGTGGAGCCCCATGAACGCAGTTTGGCCGTCACCAGAAGTTGTGGTGGCAAAAACCTTTTGTGATGATTGTGAAACCAGAGAGGACAGGAGTGTTTTCAGGTTTTGTGAGTAAACCCCAGATGGGTCTGTAATTTTTTGCTGTGCACATCCTTTGAAAACCAAGGCGGTGATGTCTGAACCAGTTTTGGCATGAACAAATATCACAAGAACTGAGAAGAGAAGAAGTAAAGAAAGAGAGATAAGTGACAAGGGTTTTGTTTGTAAACCCATTTAGTGATTTGATTATGTTAAATGAAATTTCTTTTGGGTTTACGCCCCGCACTTCACATCGTTGCTAAGTATTAAATTCTTTATTTTTTTGGTTTGTTACTTGGAGCAGAGGTTTTCTTCGGGAGTTTTCTAGAGGCGGTTCTTTTCGGCTGAAAACAATAAACAAAAGAGTGATGGATTTCACCGAGTATGTGTTCCTTAAAAGAGGTTTTTGCTTGCTTTAGTGTTTGTGTGTGTGATTAATTCTAGCTTTTTCTTTGATGCTTTAATTGCTTTGTTAATTGTTAAAACTCAATACTTCACATTATTAACGATAAAGGATACATAGAAGTTAAAATCAAGTTAAATGCTTCCCTAATCTTAATGTCTAAAAGTCATCATAAAGTGAGGCCACGCTCAGACCTGGCCCAAGGCTGGGGCTGGAGGTGGTGGTGGTGTCAAAGCTTAATAGTAAAACTGAAATGTGATCGGTACAACTGATTCTGCCGTATACTGTCAGTCCAATTAATAGTCTGGTCAATAGTCCTAGCCGTGATTTGACTGCAGTAAAACTGCCACATGTATTGTCAAGGGTGTAACTCCACACTAGTATGACCTCCACATTAGTCCAGCAGATGAAAGTGACAGCTATAATTTATTCAGTAGATTTTTTTAAATTTATAATATACTTAAAAGGTGTTGTATACTCCCTTAATTATTTAATTATCTGTAATCTACACAATTAAAAAATAATTATATTCACACTCCTACACTCTATTAAAATTCATTTTTGTCAATATCCTTTTAGAACATACAAAATTTTTTAAAAAATTTGCGATATTGTTATTTTTTAAATTAAAAAAATTAAATAAACTTGACAATTACAAAAAATACCATCTTATCGGACAGTTAATTTTAGCAATAATAAAATATATAATTTATAATAAAAATATATAATATTCGTAATTAAAAATTTTTTTACTTTAATTTTGATAAAATTTTTAATATTAATTACGAATAAAAATATAAATTATGATTAATCCTAGTATTATATTTTATATCTCGTGAATTTTAAAATATATTAATAATATATTTATTTATTTACTAGAGAAATAAATATAACTTATCAAAATTTTGATTTAAGCAAAAATAATGCGGGGGTCGGTCTGTCTTTACTTGCTGTTCATTCAAAAAATATATTATTTTTCTATTCTTCATTTTATCTCTTTATTTCCATCGTCCATGTGCTTTTTATTTATATTGAAATTGTTGGATGGCCATGTACATGCTTGGTGGTTAGTTCCCATGCTAATGTTTGCTTTTACTCACAACCGTGCGAGAAAAGGTTGGTAACCTGGTGTTTAGGTGCCTACAGCAGAAGCAAGAAGTTTGAGATCTGGTATGGCACCATCTGATACCAAAGTTATGAAGGCTTTTAGGGCAAAGAGGGCTATTGGAATTAGTGAAAACAAAGTGGAACCAGTATTAAAAAAGCTTCTAAAATTGTATGACAAAAACTGGGAACTCATAGAAGAAGAAAATTACAGAGTTCTTGCTGATGTTGTCTTTGATGAAGAGGATGCTAAGGTTAATTTGCTCTTCTTTGCCTATCATGGTTTGGTTTGTGATGTTTATTCCTTTCCCTTGCCCTAATTCAGTATGCTTGTCTAACTCTTTCTTTTATTTTTTAAATTTTATCAGGTGTCAAAACGGAAGAAACCTAAACAATCTATTTCTCTTCCCACCAATGATGAACCTCTACAACTATTAAAGCGGTTACGTAGGGGACATCCGGTAGTTCCTCCTCCCCTCAGCAACTCTGGTCCTGGCTGCGATGAGACCTTGTTAAGGAGGCCAAAAGTGGAAGAGCTTGCTACTTCTTCCCAGCAGCAGTCAAAGGGAAAGGCAAAGTCTCCTCAATTTGATGCTGAGAATGTAAGGCCTGAAAACCAGCATCTTGGTAAGGAACCTATCTTATCTCAAGTTGCTTCCACTGAGAACATACGTAATCCTGCCAGAGCATCTCATGCAGTATGCATTAGAGATCCAGCAGTCGGACCAGGCATTGCTCCTTTGCCTAAGAAGGTGCCTAGTACTCATGTACTGATCAAGCCCAAAGATGAACCCTTTACTGATGACGTGTTCACAAATAACATATCGCGGCATGAGGCTCCTATTGCAATGATCCGTCCAGGTACTTTTGATACGTCCATTTTTCTATGTGAACCTTTTGCCACTTTTGATACGTCCATTTTTCTATGTGAACCTTTTGCCGCATAGGCACTTTTGCAGTAATTTAGACAAATTATGAGCCACTGTTTTTATAGTTGGTAGTTATATCTAAACCCCAATGAACCACCCCTCCCTCCCTCCCTCCAAAAAAAGTAGAATTTTTTTTTCGCTGATTGGTTATGTGCTCTTTGGCTGGGGTTACTTGAGCCTCTAGGATGCAGTCAACTAATTTTTTTGGCATTTACATGCATGCCGATGCTAATGTCACTAATTTTCTTTGAAACTGAGGATGCTGGTCATATCTGAAAGGAAAATACAACAGTGAAGATTATTAGGCATTGACTTGATTGTTATATATGGATGCACGGAGACATCGTTATGCTTAATGATGTGTTTGCATGTGTTAGTTATTTCTTGATTGATTGTGTGCTATTTGCATTTGGAGGCATTGATGATGCATTGAAACATTGGTGCAAATTAGTCAAATTGGAGACATGGTGCTGTTACGCTAATTTGAATATATAGACCAGTAGTGGACCAAGCATGTTAGCCCTAGTTCCTGGGTTGATGTGTAGGTATTTACATGATTATTACAGATACAGGCTATGTTAGTGCTGAAACCTCCGGACTACACTTCGTCTGGTTTTTTTTCTGGGTAAACCAAACTTCCCTCAGCCCATTTTGACCGAAATTATGATTTCCGATGGCCTGTAATCTTATGATCAAGAGCCTATATTATGGCAATTCTCGACTTTGTAAACTAACAGTTTCTTTTTACCCCATTATGATATGCTAGGTTCACAAGCTCAACAATGGGGCATTGACAAGGAACTAGTTCCTGATCTAATTTTTGTACTCAACTTCTCTATGTAGTTTAAGTTCATGGTGAAGATAAAGAGATACATTCTGAGAGGATAAAGAAGAGATGAGGATATATCTCATTCAAGAGTACAGATGGGGATTTTACATATTAACAATATGTACAAATGCAACTTAGAGTAAGTAGCCTATTTGATGTCATCTTAAGAAATATAAGCGTGTGTTTTCTTGTGGGCCGATGACAGTGATTCCCTGTTGTCAGGTTCCGAAAGAGCTTCATGCTCACAGACCGAGGGCATGACTGGTCGAATGCTGCCTGGATTTAGTGGAAAAAGTATTTTGTAGTAGCCATCCATGATCTCCTTGAAATTGCAGGTTGCAGCCACCTTTGGAATCTGTTTAGCAAATTAGCATTACAACATGTAAGTATACAGAACACATGAAGTAAAAACCACTCGAAAATTTCCTGCGGCAGTAAGCAAAAACATCATTAGGTACAGAAACTATGGTACATGTCAATAAGTGGAAGAAAACACAGTTCTTTTTATCATTATAACCAAAAGGTTTACGTAGCTTGGATTCCTTATTGGTCCAAGGTTAAAAAGAATCAAAGTGAACCAACATAAACTTTGGATGCTAGAAATTTCCCATCAATCTATAATCACGTGCATTTATTCTCATTCTTTTAATCAGGGTTGAAGTTATAAGCCTGTGTCAAGAAGTCAAAACTTATAATCAACAAATCCAATTTCTTTAGTTGCCTAAAAGCAACTCATATGGGGTGGGCTTACTGCTACGATGCTTTAATAGTTATCGGCTCAGCACTTGACTACCCAACATTTACCATGGGCACAATAACTGGCACACAAGAGGTGTGTCCTCACCAATTCTCTTGTACTAAGGTCCTATGCTCTAATGCCCATGATGCTTTAATAGTTATCAGCTCAGCACTTGGCTACCTAGCATTTACTATGGGCACAATAACTGGTACACAAAAGGTGTGTCCTTCCCAATTCTCTCATACTAGGCAAAGGTCCTATGCTCTAATGCTTACATTGGATATGGGCCGAACTTTCTCATGATGTTTTGAACCTAACTCAGCCATACTGTGGCCCCAGGTGGCAACAGTTTGATATTGAGGTGCTAAGCCTTCTCATTTATGTGAGCTCTTGGAGAAGATTATAGCTTGGCATCCCTAGAGTAACTTTCGTCTGTTGAGTGACAACCATTCCACACTAATGCCAAATTTCATCCATGCTCGATTGGGGGGTCTTGCAATCAAGCTCTTGTGTCTTTGAACTCAAGGGCCAATCTATGTCCAATCCAAAGAGACCTTTGCACACCTCCTTTACCTTTTGCGAGGCCTACTCCTATATGAAACTGTCCTTTTAACCCATAGGTCCAGACACAAGGTGACAACATGTCCATATCTGGCAATGCCATGAAATGCCATTTTCAAGGTTGCCTCACCACCAAAAAATCCATTTTCTAAAGTTATTCCAAGGAGCATGAATACGTGCAAAAGTAACTTCTTTCTACATCCGCCAAATATATAATTCATGTTCCAATAAGGAAGATACCCAATTGTCTGCCTGAGTAACTATGCAACTAAATTGAACAATTGGAGCTCAAAAGCTGATACAAACACAACACATTTCGATGATTCTGTACGCAAGGAAGTAGATAAAAAAAAAGAATGATCAAATACCTGATAAATATCTCGCATATAGCTGTGAAGATTAGGATACTCAAGTAGCTTTTTCTTCGTGCATTTGAACAAAACATTATACACAAGATCAAATCGAATCAAAGTGGTAAACAAGCAAACATCAGCAAGAGTCAATGTATCTCCACACAAGTACCGTGAACTTCCCAAGTGATCATCTATCATGTCCAATGTACTAAATAAACCATTCACAGCATTATCATATGCTTCTTGGCTCTGAGAAAATCCACATCTACAATATCAATCAAAAACCACAAAAACTTCATCTTTTATACTAAAGCAGAATTAGACACATACACACTTAATCTTAAACAAAGAATTAAAACAAAAAAAAAGAAATCACCTGTAAACTCCATTATTCACATTGGGGTAAATGACTTTATTCCATTCCTCAATTTTTACCTTCAACTCCACCGGCGCAAGATCCAAATCAGGATTACGAGCCAACCCGTTTAAGCCAGAATTGAAGAACTGAATTATGTCATAACTCTCGTTACACACCACCTCCTTTCTGTCAACGTCCCATAACATAGGCATCGTGGCCCTCCCACTATAACCTCCCTTCCTCAACTTATAAACCTCCTTCAAATTCTTACACCCGTTTGAGTTATCCGAACCCGGCACTAAAACATCCTTACTCAAGCTCGGGTTGTCTCCAAATTCCCAGGAACCGTCTTGGCCCGGCGCTGCGATTGAGATTGGGACGGCGTCTTCTAGGCCTTTGAGTGCCCGCACTATGAGGGTCCGGTGGGCCCAGGGGCAGGGTAGGCCCACGTAGAGGTGAAAGTTGGCGGCAGTTGGTGGGTTCTTGCGTAGGGGGAATTTGGAAGCAGGTCTGGCGTAGTTGCCTGAGGAATCGGAAGGTGCGAGCTGCGACATCATGAGGTGCCACGCGGTGTTCCATGAAGTACGGACAGTGGAGATGAGAAGTCCCGGCGGCAGCGATGGGCCCCAGATGAGTTTGGTGGCGGTTGTGAGGAGTGTCGTGGCGGAGCTTGGGGATGAAGGTGGGCGTTGGTCAAGGGACATTCTTGAACTGACTTGGCTTGATCCCAAGCGGATTTTGGCTTTGGTTTTCCTGGGTGAGAATATCAGCTGCTGAGAGATGAGAGGGGAAGAGCAAAACATCGCCGCGCTGAATTTTGTTCTATTCAATCGTTGCTCTGTTAACAGTTAACGGATAAAACAGAAACGCTGCGTTTAATGCGTGGCTCTCAGTTCTGGCATATTGGCATTACAGCATTGAGAAGATGTGTTTCAAGCGTTAACTGACAAAACCAAAATAGAGTCGTTTCAAGCCCTATTAATCCTGTCCAGAAATATTCTAGTCCTTATATCCAAACATCCGAAAACTCCCAAGAAAAACCCTAAACTCAGCCCACCACACACTTGTACAACAGCACCATTTTCTCCCTCCGTCGAGAGCCATAGAGAAGATAGCCGATCAGCTATGTCGAAGCGAGGAAGGGGAGGTTCGGCTGGTAACAAGTTCAGGATGTCACTGGGTTTACCTGTTGCTGCAACGGTGAACTGCGCAGACAATACGGGTGCCAAGAATCTCTACATAATCTCGGTGAAAGGAATCAAGGGACGGCTCAACCGATTGCCGTCGGCCTGCGTTGGTGACATGGTCATGGCCACGGTCAAGAAAGGAAAGCCCGATCTCAGGAAGAAGGTCATGCCAGCTGTCATCGTCCGCCAGCGCAAGCCATGGCGCCGAAAGGACGGCGTCTTTATGTACTTTGAAGGTCCTTTACTAATCTTAATTTAATGATTCCTTGTATTCCATTGGTGATGAGGGGGGTTGCTTTCTTCTTTGCTATGGTTTGGCCGGTTTATGAATTGGCCATTCGTAATGGGAAATCATATATAAAGAGTAGGGACTGCCAGTTTTAAACAGCATGATGTTGTTTTCTATTACATTGTGATACCTGTCTCCTGATAAATTATTCATTGCAATATCACTACCTAAATTTTAAAAAATGGGAAACTTTGAAATATTTTAAAAAAATCCTTTGCAACCATCTGCAAAGTTTACAGCTGAATATAGGAAGGACGTGGTAGAATTACCAGTCTGAATGACTTTTTTTTTAAAATTTTTATTTATATTTCTAAATTTGGATCTAAAATGCATAGTTCATATCTTCTTCTTCTTGTTTTTTTTTATGGATTTGTGGTTTTGAGTGTGTTAGAATTTTCGGGGTTTTGGTTACTCAATCTGAGCTTGTTTTTCTATGCAGACAATGCGGGTGTCATTGTGAACCCCAAGGGCGAAATGAAAGGTATTGCTTCCATTCTAGCTTCGTGTATCATTATATGACACGATAGTTATTTTTTGATTAATCAATTATATTTGTTTATCTGTAATGGCTTAAATTATTGCTCTATAGGATATTGATCGATTACCGGAAATCCTGGTGATCGGTCTGACCTTTTTTTTCATCAATTTGGGGATAGGTTGAATTTTACCTTTTCTGGTTTGATATTCTATATCTATATTTAATATTTTGCGTTTAGTAGTTTGGTTGTGGTTTTAATTTGATGCTTGCTTGGTGATTGTAGGATCTGCTATAACTGGTCCAATTGGTAAGGAGTGTGCTGATTTATGGCCAAGAATTGCAAGTGCTGCCAATGCCATTGTTTAAGGGTAGAGTTGCAAGTGATTTGTGTTCTTAGTTTCACTGGTGACATTAGGGTCTACATTTCCTGATCAGTGTTGAGGTTGTTCCTTTTGTTAGGATGGAGATACAGTGAGATTTTCGGATTGTCTACATATGTTTTATTTGTAGAGGAATTTAATTTGTGCTTAATTTTCCAAAAAGTTGCAGACCATTGATGTAGAAACTGAAGATATACTAGGATTAATGTAGCGAAATCATTATATCACAAGGGCAGCCAGCACAAGAGGTCTTTAAAAGCTTCAATGCTCCGGATATGGAAGACCGCGGGAAGTAATGAAGGTGGAAAGCATTGACAACAACACGGTTATCTTTTCACTTTTCTTCAGATGCAAATAAGAAAAGGATTAAGGCTATGATATTATTTCTGTGCGTGATATTTGGTTATTGCATTAGATAATCATGATGCATTACGTAATTGAACAAAAATATTTTCATATTTAAAGTACATTTAGCCAAAATTTTCCATTTTCGATCACATTCATGGTTGTTTGGATACCAATATGCAAGTGGTTGAATTGTTTTGCAATTATATGCTGATTAAAAAAATTTAGGGGTTCATTTGAAAATTTTGAATGGGTACATTGTATTCAAATATCAAATGGATCCTCTCCGATTATAAAAATTAACAAATAATGGATAAATATTTTAAAATTATGTTTGAAAACAAATCTGTTTTACCAATACGAAAGATTTTAAAATAACATTATATTCAATTAAAATTTGTATTTTAATTATGTATGTAATTAATAATTTCAATTACAAGATTTTGTAATTAAAATTAGTAAGTTTTTATCATAAATTTTTGTGATAAAAATACTATTCTGATTACAAATTTTTATGATTTTGGTCATAAGAGGTCACAAATTTTTGTGACAGAAACGGAAATTTGTTTATTTTACTGAGGACATTTTGATCCAAAAATATGATCTTTTGCTTGATTGGTGGAAAGTTATGAAAAATGGTCATTTTAATAAATTGATTTATAAATATGGTTAGTTTAAAAAAATATCTCAAATTCTGAAAGCGGGAAAACACTGACGACAAGCCTAACCACGACGGCAGCAGCTAGCCCTTTTTATTTTTGGCAAGCCTACCCAACCCATTCCTCGAAAATGTCTGATTCAAACTCTTAGCTCTTTCCTTCTACATTTTGATACCCAAGTTCGATCAATCTCTTCACGATCTCTCCTCCAAACTCTCTTCAAGCTCAATTCAAGCTGACTACACAATTATTTGCCTCCGAAACGATAAAACTTTAAAATTTGAAAAGCTAGAGTAGAAAATGGGTTGGAATTAGCCAGAAATATCTTTAGAATAAATGGTCAAACTGATAAATGGGTTTGCAGATGTGTTGAAGCTGGCATCTGGCTATCAATTCTCTGGCCTTCCTGACCACTGGGATGCCCAAAATTTCAAGAAAGCTCTTCATTGGGTTCTTTTCTTTGAGAATGTCAGTATCTTCTATCTCGTCACATTGTAACGGCTTCGTTATTGATTTTCTCGTTCTATTGTGTTATCTGCGATTTTTATTTTAGACTTTTGTTCTTGAATTTTGGTCTGCAGTTAATTGGGCAGTGAATTCATGCTTTAAAATTTTAAACTCTTTTCTGGCTTCAATTTCTTACTATTTGTTTTCCATGTAGTTTCTATATGTATTTGTTAATTGTTATTACCTTGATAGATGAAGTAGTACTCTTTTACTCTGTAGATTTCTCATGAATACATGCTTCTAAGTTTGATTGCTCAATAGTAATATTTCGTTAGCCGGGCTCTTAGAAAGCTAAATTTTAGTGGCATGATGCGTTATAAGTGGGGAAATTGTGTTTGTTACATTCAATCATCTGTCCGTGACTCTTACATTACGTTTCTGGCTTAAATATGTTTGGTGTAATTTGATCATGTTATCTGACATTCTTTTCAGTTAAGTTTCCTACTTGATTGCAGTTTTATGTGCATCAATTTCTTCATTCTTTCTTAGGTTAGTATTATTGATTTCTTCTAGTGAGAATGTGGAGAATTTTAGTCCCTTGAGAAGCTTGAATGTTTACCTGGCCTCACTGAAGGAACTTGATACATGTCTAACTGAAATAACATCCGATCCTTGCTTTCCTCAGGTTGTGGAGTTTATTTAGTCTTTTATTACTTCAATTTTCAGGGTAACTCTTTTTATTTGAATTTGGAATCAATGAGGGAATATGTGATAAGTTCTATCTCACCATACTGTTATATTTCTTAATGATCAGGGTCTTTCCCATCTATCAACTGCTACTCTTACTAAAGGCAGAGCTTTTGCTTCAGAACATTTCATTCGTGCTTTACCTTTGAGGGATGCACATTTTGGGGCTTTCTTGAGGGCAACAATTGACACAGATCCTAATGTGCTCAGAGAAAAAGAGCTTGATTTCCTCATCACGTATCTCAGTAATTTGACATTTGTGGATTCTTCACTTGACTTGGTTCAAGAACTGATGGGGTAGTTAATTTTGTCATGTCCAGACATTGCTCCAGATATGGAGGTTGATAAATCTACTGGTTATAATTTTACAAAGTTTACAGTTAATGGGTTCATCAAGAGGCAATATGCAGTGTCATGCATGTCAACAGTTATAGCGAGCTTAGATGTCCTCTCTCGTGCAATCAAATGTGATTACTGGATTAATTCTGATAATGGCTTGATCGAAGAACATGTGCCGCATTGATTGGGTATGTAGCAGATTGACTTGAGAGAACAGAATTACATAATTTTTTTTTGTTGTTTCAGAATGATAATGACCTGTTGGGTTGACTATTTTTATACACTTAAGCACAAAACATATTGCTTAATCTAATGTCAAATTGAAGTGTCAAGTTTGAGACACTAGAATGTTTTATTTATTTATGTCTGCTGCTTAAAATCATAAATAAATAAGCATTTTGTGAATACTGAAAATGAAGGTTTAGTCTGGGCCAGACATTATAAATTTCTGAAGTGTACGTCTGGAAATGTAGTCAGACAATTTAGTTGTAAGCATTGTGAATTTATGTCTAAGAAGAAAAGCAAGGACATTATTAGTGACTTTTGAGACTTTCAAACTTATCAAGAAATATATAATATAGATGCTTTAATAGCCTGGTTACTTGTTGTTCACTATATTGAGTTTAATCATCCTTAAAAAATGTTGGATTGCTAATTTATTATACAGATGGAAGTTAACTGTTAATTCAGAAGGTTTAATTGGCCCCTTATATCTGCTCAACTTCGTAAAGAGCTGCTATCCATCAGTAATGTATAACTTATTTCTCTTGACCTCTTATTATTATAATGCTATCCATCAGTAATGTATAGCCTGGTCATGACTTCTGCATGTTGTGCAATCAGGTGTTTATGTATCTATGGAGTTCAGATGTCTGCACTGCACTCTCAGACACAAGCACATTTGTAGTTCTTGCATTACAGAGGATTGTCGGAGCTTCCATTTGTATAATTAGTTGCACTACTGGAGAGAGGTTTTTAAGTTAGAGATGTTGACCTATTTTCCCTGCTATTTACTATCATGATATACATATTGTTCATTGATGTTCTTTCCTATCTAGTTCTTATAGATGTGTAAATCCCACATTGCATGTAACATTATGGGTAGAATTTACAGACTTGAGTTGTTTCCGAAGAAATAATGTCAGTTACACCAAACTGTATGATAGTGCTGCTGTATGCTAGTTTTCAAGGCATGACAATTAGACACCTTAGACTTATCAAATGATTTGTAAATGTGTCATTATGCTAAATGCTGTCTTTTTATGTTCGGTTGGTATTCAAAATTGTCATTTACATTTAAAACTTTCTTCTTCATGTGGGGTTTTATTGGGAAGATATATATGTATACCTACATATTCCCTTCCTAAACTAGTTTGATGTTATATTATGTTTTTTTTGTTGGATTTTCAATCCCCTTATTGGTGTAGAAGTTTAAATGTCATGAATTTTATCCAAGCTTAGGTTTAGGATTTGTAAAGTAGTGCATGCACTGGAAATCTCGTGTATGACTGCTTTGATGCAGTAAATGGTGCCACTTTTTCAAGCTAATTGACAAAAATGCCGGCTAAGAAAGAAAAAGGAAAAAAGAACTCATATCTGAGAGCAGATCATAGGTTTTGCTTCTGAAATCTAATATATGTTGGTATTTAATTTTTCAGTCAGTAATCCTTTGATAATTTAAATTTTGTGCACAATTTTTTTTTCTTTTTTCCCCTTGAGCCAGGAGCTCCTAATACTTGGATGCATTGCAAGCAACTGGAGTTCTCTAATTGATCATTTCATTTCTGTTTCTTATGGTTTCTTTACCATCTTAAAACAATATCATGAATTGTGCAACAGAGGATGCCATAACTTTCATTCTCTTGAGCAGACTATGAATTCAAAGGTTCCTTTAATGCATGCACATATTTTATTTTAATACATATATCTATTCCAACTAAAAGAATTCGGTGAATACATATTTTACTTGTTGGTTCCCATTAATAAATTTTAGTGGAAAGGTTTAGAGATATTAGGGTAACTTTGGGATTATGCTGACAGTTTGCTGAGCTGTCATTCTTATGAGCGATGTTACCTACTGAAAACCAGAAAGCAGAAGTTATGATTACCCTATCGTCACCATAGTAGACATTGGTTGCTGAACAGTATCCAGCTGATTCTCAATAAGCTTTGCATGTACAGAGACAAGTTTGCCGGGCCCACAATACTTCACTTAGAATGAATCTGTATCTGGTCTCCTCTGGAATGGGATGGTTTATAACTAGTCCGTACTACCCTCTTTACTGGTATATCTCTCCTGCCTTATCCTCTATTGTAGTCCACTGTTTGCTTTCATCAAGCTGAGACACTGTTTCATACAATCAATGGATGATAATGCCAAATATAAATTAGAAAGGAATTTTTTTGGTATGTATTTTATATATACCCTAAATTTCTCGTCAATTGGTTTTATTCCTTTCGTCTAATTGGATACCAAAAAAAAATTCTTGATATGTAACATTTGAAAGTAGGACCTACTCATTCATGTTCTGCTCGAGCTAAGGTCAATGATGCTTGAGGTAGATTAGACCTGATGTTCTTTTTTCTTTTTCTGCCAAATTGTTAGTCTTTCATGATTATTGTTTTCACAAAACTTGTTCATTAGACAATCAATAGGCAAAGTTCAAATCTGAGATAGATTGAGAATACATTGTTGTGTTGGTATTATAAGGTGTTTGCGTATTTATTTGCAAGTGAAATTTTTTCATCCAGCTTTTAAGCAGCGCATACTTCTTTGTTTGTGTATGCTATCCTTGTTTATATTGTTAAGTATGATTGATTCTGCTCATTTACTCTAGGAAAGTTGCATTCTTGAATATTTGACTGGAATGCTGAATGTTCAACTTCATCATCTGTGGAAACTATCACCTGCTCTTGCAGCAGTTGCTATTCCATCCTGGTAATGCTATGCTTCTGCTATTTTATTTTTTCAAGTGCTATGTACTTCAAATTAATTATCTGGTTCACACAGGAAGAACATGAGTCCCTTGTGTTATGGTAGATTTATTTCCTCATTGTACTGAGAAAAATGCACAAAAAAGGAAAATTTGAAAAAAAAAGCGTTCCAATTGGTGAAAGTTGGGTGATGGACAATTTCAGTTTTCATAGGATTTTAAATGCCACTTTCCAAAACACCCCTCCAAACTTTTACATAGTTGTGTTGATTTAGTTTTCATGCTTGTTAACTGAATATGGCGAATTGGTGCTGCAGGTCAACTTTGTTTAGATTGTATTTCAGTGAAATACAGGCATAATTCCTAGAAAATTCTTCAACAATGAGGTTTCCTACTACTAACTACCTTTTCTTCCTCATTGTGATATGATTCAAAATCGTTAATTTTCTTGGAATGCATTTCCTTTTCTGTTGGCAGCTTACAATTTTCTTCTTTGTAGATGCTGCAGTTGTTGTCAAGATCATCAGGAGCACAAAAATTGTGAGTATCTTCAACCCTGTCTCCTTGTTTCTCTGCACCTGCACCTGCACCTGCACACATGCATAGATCCTCATGTCCTGTTTATTGATTATATAATTATTGAAGCAATATGTAATTTACTGTTTAAGTTAGTGGCATTTGGTCTAGATGGAAAGAAGAGTCGGATATTTATAAGAACTACTTAATGCATGATACTGTTTTCTTCTTCATGCAAGAACTGGAACTTTCAATCCAGTTCGTGAAAGCTTATGGACTTCTCTTGCTTATTTGGGTAAATGATGATCAAACTAGTTCATAATAGCCTTTGCTGTCATATATAGGTATGCAAATCTCTGGAAATATAGTAAAGTAGTAATACACAAAAATATATCATCTAGTTTACAAGATTTGTTGACTTGTAAAACTGAAAAATCTTACAAAGATTTTCTGAATATCAATTACGCCCAAAGATTTGCCACTTGTATCAGTTAGGTTAGGTGCTTGTCTGGAGGGGACATATTTGATGGAAAGACAAATTTATGGACCAAATTTGTTTCTTAACAAATGCCAGGATTTGTTTAATGATAGCCCAATTGTTTATTCTGATGCGTGTTTATTTATCAATGATTGCACATAGAGATTGTGCTAGAATCTTACAGGAAATCAACCTGTGATGATTCTTAGGTGAACTTGCTGGGAGAATTTGGCACCTTTACATCTTTCAAAATTTGTGACTTCCATCTAATGCTTGGTGGTAATGCTTGACATTGAGCATTGCCTCTCTGGTTACTGTAAGAGCCTCTCTTTTGCATGCATTACTAAATGATACAATCTGACATAGTTATATTATCAATCTTGTTTTGGTTGTTGTTTATGTATACAATCTGACATAGTTATATTATCAATCTTGTTTTGGTTATTGTTTATGTATACAATCTGACAGTTATATTATCAATCTTGTTTTGCTTATTGTTTATGTATCGTGTGACTTTGGTAGCATGGTTTTGCTAAGTTATTTTACCAGTATCAGATTATCTGCCCTACAAATTCTCCATTTTTCAATATTTTTGTGGGCCTTTTCTAGATTTAATATGATCAAACTTTGAATGAAAAAGCGATAAAGTTGCAAATAGATGAATGTGGTTAAATTATGTCATTCGCACTTATTCGAGTATGGCCGGTGTGAACTTTTACCCACGCAAACCTTATCCTACTCTTTCCTACTTTTTGGTCGCAGATGCTTCCTGGGAAAGTTCAACTGAAGAGTAAAACACAAGCAAAATCACAAACTATTAGTACTTGTCACTTTCGCAAGACAAGCCAATACAAAAAGTGCTTTGTCATCAATGAAATTGCATCACTAGCTGCAAGTCTTCAATAATATAATTGCAAGTTATGACCAATATCCGTGACAAACGGCAAAATAAAGTTTGGTGTACCTTGTTTTTTACATCTTGCAAAAAGGAAAGTGGAATCTTATACAATAGACAATGACACCTGCTAGTGGGCATAATACACTAAAATTATGTTTCTTCGGTTTTCCCCTTAAAACTAAATCTCTCATACTGTTTTCTTCAGCTTTTATTCCCCGTCTGCTCTTCTTGAATTTATGCAATTAGTGGTAAGCAAAGAGCCACGCATGAAGATTTTCAAAACAATGGACTTCAAGAGCATGCAATTCTTGAAGCGGTGGAGGAGTATTGCGAGCTCCGGGTCTGCAATCACACTTGGGAAAATTCAAAGAAGAGTGCCAGCTGGTCGTTCCCATAAATCATATTTCTTGAGGCAGTTGGTCTGGAAATTCAAGTCACAGTTTATGCAAGCTTTGGGATGGCAAAGGATCAGTTCACGGTTCAGCTATGATATCCACAGTTATTCATTGAACTTCGATGATGGTCGTTTTCCATGATCGTTTTCTGCTGAAAGCTTCTCGATGGTTTTTGTCTCGACTTCAACAATAAGTTATGCATCACTCCATTGCTTCGGAGGAGGGCCATTTGAGGCATGTAGATACACAGTTATTTTTTGAAGACATTTTCCCCTGTTTTTCTTGTCATGAAATTTGATTCACATTGGCTGAAATTAATATATACCAGACTAATGGAGAACTCATCCATGTGTTTATCTTTGGCAGCTGGGCAATATATTTGTATATTTTTGAATGTTTGCATATGTTCACAGTTTTTCTTTTTCAGTAAAATGTTTGATCCTAATTTAGGGGTGAAAAAGGGAGAAGCTCTGGCAACATATTGCCACTTGAATCCTAGCTAATTTTTCCTGTTTGCTTACCGGTTACTAGAAAATTAGATGTCTCCAACAGAAATTAAGGGGCATTTTCTACAAGCTCTGGGTAATCAGCTACAATGGTGTCACCTTCCAGACTTTATTTCTTCTTTCTTATTTATTTGTGTATATTTTAAATCCTCCGAGGATAGTAATTAATCTGCACTTAGTGGCATATACTTGTACAAAACAAGAAGCAATGAATTTAAATGCGAATGGCATATACTTTAACAAAGCATGAAGACTTTAATAAGAGTGGGGAAAAAAACAAAATTCGAGAAAAGAAAGCTACCCCTCAATTGAAAAACTTACCATTGAGTCTGATGAACATGAATGGACTCAAAAATTCGATTTGACCCTTTTACTGTCAAAAGTATTAAATTATGGTAGGAGCTGGGGCCCCTCCACCTATTGCTTTATTCCTTATGTTGACAGAAAGAAAGACATAAATCATGGGAATCATAACAAATTCAACCTTACAATTTGTAAACAAACAACTAATCTTATTAAGTATCCAATGCCACAGATTACAATATAAATTAGTGTGACTGTATCAAACTAGGCAGTAACTAGAATCAAAGTTCTGAATAAATAAACTAAAAGATTTCTTTCCAAAGGTGGAGCCCTGACATTATTAACAAATTTCAAAACGTGTCTTGTGGCAAGAAAATTCAGTCAGTGAACCTTAAAATTGTTGAAATCTGACATTATAGGCAAGGCTTGCACGTTCTCATTTTCTTTGCCAACCGAGTCGAGAAACATATGAATAGACGGAGCTGAGAAATAACATGCTAAGCTGCGTGAAATTAAATTAAATTGCAGTTGACATTATGTGTTGTGAAGCACAATTTGGAAATTTGTCTTCATATCCATCACTAAAAAATAAATAAAAAATGTAAATCATTTCATCTGAATCCCATGTGATTTGCAATCCAGGACATCACCAATCAGACTCATACCCCACAGCCCATGTTACTCTTTATTTCTTCCTCCCTCAATCCCTTCAGAATTCATCACCTTCTCTCTTGGACTTTCTGTCTGCAGCAAATGGCAAGAAATTTGGTGATGATACTAGCATTCACTAGCCTCTGCATTGGCTCAGTGCTAGCAGACTGGAACATTTTGAACCACAGAAGGAGAAATGTGGTGGCAGATACATTGAAAATCTATTGCGAGAGTTGGAGAATGAATGTTGAGCTTAATAACATAAGGGAATTTGAAGTTGTGCCACAAGAATGCGTCTATTACATCAAGAAGTACATGACGTCGTCTCAGTACAAAGCTGATTCCGAAAGGGCCATCGAAGAGGTCAAACTCTACTTGAGCAGTTGCTGCAGCTTGGAAGGTGATGGTAAAGATGCTTGGATTTTCGATGTCGATGATACTCTTCTTTCCACCATACCTTACTTCAAGAAACATGGTTTTGGGTAAGTAAGTGTTTTTATGGTCAATCTTGCTTCAGTAATACATCTTGATGAATAATTTTTGTTTTTTGTTTTTGAACGTGCATGTGACCGTTTGATCCTTGGCAGATAGTACAATTAAAATCCGTGGGTCAATCGTGCTTTTGCTTAGTTTTTCATTTTCTGCAATCTCTTAGAATACGGTACTCTGGCCGGGAATGACATTAGTGTTGTAGTAATGTGTGTCTTCAAATTTAATTGAAACAGAGGAGAGAAGCTGAATGCATCATCCTTTGAAGCATGGATGAAAGAGACCAAGGCACCAGCTCTTGAGCACACACTTAATTTCTTCCATGAGATTAAAGACAGGGGAATCAAGATTTTCCTTGTCTCTTCTAGAAGAGAAACTCTAAGATCTCACACTGTTTATAACCTTATCAATGTCGGATATCATGGATGGACTGGTCTTGAATTGAGGTAATTTGGATCTTAAAGTTTTCACAATACCCGTTTTCAGAATTTGTAATTTGATTTTAACGATTACAAGTGCAAACACAGGGGACTCGAAGATGAACACAAGAAAGTGCAGCAATACAAAGCACAAGTAAGACAAAGATTGGTTAATCAGGGATACCACATCTGGGGCATCATTGGAGGTCAATGGAGCAGTTTTAAGGGAAATCCCAGGCCAAAAAGAACCTTCAAGCTGCCAAATTCCATGTACTATCTGTCCTAAAACTTGAGCAAACTCTCTCTTTGTCGGATACTCTGATCTGTTCTTGTTTTAAGTTGTGTGTTTGATCGTAGAGTTGCAAATCTCAATCGAATGTTTGTTCAACAACTATGCAAGTGGTGGAACTTGTTATGATTTATAAATATTCCATTTTCCTACCTACAAAGACGGTTCATGAATCAAATTTTTCTGGCAACAATTTAAGCCAAAAGATTCCGGCTTTGGGTGTCAACATAAAGTAGATATGCTTTTGTAAGAGAATATAGAGTTTATTCTTCTGAGTGCTGAAATTCTGGTGACTTTGGTGCTCATCCTCCACTGATTTGCCAGTAAAGCTTGCTGCTTAACATTGAAGTTTTAACACAGATTGGGGATGACTCCAAAACTTTCACATGAAATCAAATTAAACAAGAGAAAAAGTTACTGGGGTTTTGGGCTAATAGCATGAACATAATTAGAGCCAGGTTTTAGCTTGGCTTTTTTCTGTGCAAAGATTTGAAGTTGTAGTAGCCCCGCACCGGTTGGCTCTCTAATGGGCCACAAAATCATTAAATTCGCAACTACTGTAGAAGACAAATTTAGGTTATAACAGGAGTCTTACTACAATTTGGTCTCATTTATTTGTACTGGAACACAACATGGCCTTACAGATCTGAGAGTTCCATCCCTACCCTACTGTCTGTTCTAGTTTTCTACCGATTAAAGAACGAAAACATTTAGAAATTCTAAAACAAGTTGGTCCATTTCACAAGATTTTGTTTCTTCGTAGTAGAAATTTGAGTTTTTGTTGGCAAGAATAATGAACCTCCTCTACCCACAACCGGTCAGATAGATGCAGGCCTAGCACTCTGCTCTGCATGATCGATCTTATTCATCTTTTGGGAATTTATCTACAAGATTCATTTCTTCAAAGATGAAATCAAATCACTTCTGGATAGAGGGTCGTGGGAATTCCAACTCCAAACCACTTGAAGAAATTCCAACAATTGAGTCAATCCGCACTCAAATCAATTCATTCATATTCATTTCAATGACATTGATTGATTTCAGTTTAAACAAAATTTGTGTTTTCACTTTTGGCCAATTATATTATATAATATATTTAATTGTATTTTTATTGAATTTGGTTAAAATTTTTAAATATAAGACATAAAATTTAAAATATATAATAATATTAAAAATTATATATATATAAATATATAATTTTATGATAAGCAACCGAAAGAACATTTCTCCAATTGTAAGTGGAAAAAACTAACCCCACGTGCACACTAACTGATATGTCATCACTCACCAATCACACATGACATGCACTATTGCGTCCGAGCTTAGCCAACACGCGCCTCGGAGAACACGTGGACCAATTACTGTTCCCTTGATAACGCAGTGGCCCTAAAGGCCAAATAGAGAAAGAGCAGAGCAAAGCGCACTTCGTTACCGTTCCCTTATTTGGCACCGCTGGTGAGCGAATTTAATATCACCCTCCTCTCTCTACAAGATGTATCGATGCCGTTTTTGTGCTCGGTTTTGATTAGATTCTTTTCATGATTCGATTTCGTTCTTGGTAAGAATTCGATATGCCCATTTTATTATTTGGTTAACTTTTTCCAATTTTGAGGTAAAATGCGAGTTATTGTTGATTATTTCGAATATTAGTTTGAAGTCTTGCTTTTATCTTCACTGGGTTACTATAGAATTGCGCTGACTCTATCTTCGTCTTCTGGATAGCATTGATTTTTCTTTTTGGTTATTTCTGTTTATTTTTATGGTGTTAGGAAACGTTTTGCATGAGGAATTAACTAGATTTCTTGCCTTGAATTTTTTCTTTTGGATTAATGGGTATTGGTAATTTTTGAGCTTAATTGAGCTTATTTTGCAATTCTTCTTTTGGTGTTATATTTATAGGTTTTGATAAATTGTTCAAGTATGGAGACTTGCAGGGGAAATAACTGTTCAGTGAACGTTGAATTTAGTTGCGTTATAATTTAGCTAAGATTTGACTTTGACTGTTACTGGCATTTGTTGTGAACTGTATATAACCAATGCTGACTGTTAATTTACCTAAGATTTTTCTAGAGCACAGAGATTGAATTCAGATTTAGATTGCAGAATATATCTGTGTATCATCTGAACTGTATAATGAATGAGGGTTCCAAGTACAGGAATTTAGGTACTAATTCCTCTTTATGAGTGTTTGCCCTTGTTATTTCATTTCCTTGAAACAGTAAAAGCTTTTTGGATTGCCACTGTTGTAGTGTATTATTATTGTTCTGAATTAACATTGGACTTCTTTATCTGCTTGCATGATCTTCTGAGTAGTTGATTGATTTTTTCTCTGTGAAACAGTTTTTATATGACACTTTCCTTTTTGGTTCATTTTGTTTATGTTTGGTATTGATGTATACATTTATTTTATTTTAACAGATACCAGTTGATGACCTTTCCCTTGGTACTATATTGGGAACTAGTGAGAAGAATAGTTTCAGGAGGCTTTTACTTTGTATGTATTGCCACGATGTATGAAGAGCTCTAAGATACTGTTTGACTGAATGGCAACAATCTTTTCTTTGATTTGAAGGACAACAATGAAAGCACACCCTTTATCCATTCAAACATCAGGTGCAAGGCAGCTGAATAATGTGGGGGTGTCTGGACCAGTGTCATCATCATTACCAGTCCTTCCAGCCCCTTTGGAAGAGACATATCCCAAGTTGCCAGATTCTCAACGGGCTTCTATGGAAAGAGAACTTAGGACAAGGCCTCTGGCCCATGCGCCTCACTTACCCGCAAACAGTGGAGTAGTTGGGCACATATTCTCTTCATCTGCTGGATTGTCAAGTGATCTTCATTACTCATCTGTATCACCCCATTCAAATAATCCAAGGAATGCTCCTTTCCTTTCTCATTCATCGACTAATGCTGCAGCCCTGCCACTGCCTCAATCTTCTCATTCAGGGATGCCTCAGTCTACAACATCTAGTAATTTCACCAAAGAGAGCAGCTCTTCCTGGTGTCCGGAGTCACTTCCAGGTTATGTTGATTTTTCAGCAAACACCCCTGTCCAAAATAGTCAAATAGAAAGTTGTAGTTACAGTGGTGTCATGGCTTCAGAGGAATTTAGCAAACAAAATGATTGGCACGATTGGGCGGACCAGCTAATTACCGACGATGATGATGCTTTGGGTTCTAATTGGAATGAAATTCTTGTTGACACCAGTATAACTGAAATGGATCCTAAGGTTTGAGCTCTCTCATTAGATGTGATGATTGTGATACCTTTGCAAAATAATTAACATTTTTTCATTTTGCTGCATCAGATGCCATACCAGGTTTTGAAGACGGCTGCACATCAACCCAAAATTCATCAGCAGCTTTCTGCTCCATCTGCAGAAATCCGCACTGTTGTTGCCCCCTCTGGTTCAGCAAATAATGCCCCAGCCAAGCCACGCATGCGTTGGACACCAGAACTTCATGAGGCATTTGTGGAGGCTGTAAACCAACTTGGTGGTAGTGAAAGTGTGTCTCTTACCTGACCTTTTCCCACTCCGTTCACCCTCTCTTCCCACAATTTGTAATGCCTATGTTGCAATTGATTTGTCTTCTTTCAACTAACAGGAGCTACTCCAAAGGGTGTGCTGAAGCTCATGAAAGTTGAAGGCTTGACTATTTACCATGTGAAAAGCCACTTGCAAGTATGACCAATTTATATTTGGGAGATTTCTTTACAATTCAATTAATCAGTGTGCATATTTCAATATCTGTCTATTTGGTGTGTGCAAGATCATACATGTTACGTTTGTTTGTATGCGTGCATCTAGGTCTAGGATTACTCTTGTAATCAAATAACTGGCTACTTGAAATGCAGAAATATAGGACAGCAAGGTACAGGCCAGATTCGACAGAAGGTATGTGATAAAGGCCCCTAAGTTTCATATTTCTTTTTTTGTTGGTTTGATTGGGTTCCAACATTTGTTTCTGATTCTTTAATCAGCTTCTTTGCACTTGCATGTGTGTGTACTTTTAATCAGATTATTTACTCTTACATCTGTACATGTATGTGCGTTTGGGGGGGGGTAGGTTGTGTTTTTGTTGGGATCCTGAATTTTTTTTTGTGAAAATGTTTGGGAAATTTTCAAAATTAATTACTTTTGTTAATTGATTTACTAAACTAGCTTTTTTCATAATTTGTTGATCAAATAAGCCAAAAATGATACATGGACAAAAATACCCCTGTAGCCAAAACATGAACTTTCATTCTTTTCTCTCTCATCTTTCTCATTCTTTCTCCATATTTTCTTAATATATTCCTGGTAATGTTGCCAGAAAATGTGGTGGTGGAAATCTTTGTGGCCGGAAAATCTTTGTGATTGGAAATCTTGGCCAGAAAGTATGCCAAAATATGTTGGAAGAGGTGAGGGAGGAGGCCAATTTGGGTCTTGTGACTGAAATTGGTACAGTTTGTAAGGCTTTGAAAAGTTTTGATAAATTTTGTAATTCTGAAAAATATTTACGGACCTATTTATCATAGTTTAAAAATTTTTGCTATTTTTTGGTAAATTACAAAATATTGGTAAGTTTTGGTGAATGAAAAAATTTTTGCTACTATTTGATTAAATTACAAAAATTAGCAAAAATTTTTAAAATATGATACATAGATCCACTAAATATTTTTACAAATTACAAAATTTTTTAAAATATTACAAATACACCCCTACTAGACCAATTCTGGTCACCAAGAGTCCAATTTCGAATTGAAAGATCCAAATTGCCTATTTAGGGGTATTTTTATTCACGTGTGTCATTTTTATCTTATTTGTTCAATAGATTATGAAATAGGCTAATTTAATAAATCAATTAACAAAAGTGGTTAATTTTAAAAATTTCCAAAAATATTTAACCTTTAAACATGGATATTTGTTCTTGGACAAGAGATGTATCACTAAATGCTACCCTTGATATTTACTTGTTTTACTATGTTCAGTTCATGATGCCTGTCAGGAAAATGGATTTGTAACATTAATTAAGGTAATTTTCTGTTGTCTCAGGATCCTCAGAGAAAAGATTAACTCCTCTTGAGGACATATCTTCTCTCGACTTGAAATCGTAAGTCATTTGCTTACTAATATGAGAATGACCTGTGTCATACTGTGATTTGTTCTTAACTTTGTTTTGGATTCATTTTAATATGTCATGTGATACTTGTTTGGGGAATTTATTCCAACATCTAATTATAAACCAAGGGGTATGCATAAACTGGGAATAGCTTACCACAGCCCTTAAGTGCATATTTATAGTGGCCTTCTGGTTTTCTAAGCTAAAGGATGCCAGCTGTGAATGTATATTCATTAATTGTATGAAATATGGTGAATCATCAGGCTTTAGAATCTATATAGGTTTATTAGTTTTGCAAAATAAAAATGTCCGTAGTTTGAATAACATTTGGTAGGTTAGTTTCACTGATAAATTTTGACCTAAAACCATGAAACATGTGGTTAATGTTACCAAATCACTAGAATTTTTTTTCCGGAAGCTTGCTCTGGTATGCTGTCTAATTTCATCTCATGGGTAAGTTTCTGTATATATGTGTCATGCAGTTCTATATAATTCGATTTGGCGGGGAAGCTGCAGATATGATTTAAACTTGCCAGCTTTCCCTTCCTCTCTGATATGTTTGTGACTTGTAAACCTAGCTGATAGAAGACACCTATATGATAACAAAATTTTTTGAGTCTATCGCAACTTTATTTTCCCTTCTTGTTCTTTTGTATGTGTTTGTGTAAGTAGCCAACTATGACGAAGGACCTTTTCCAGTCCGTGTTAGAAGATACTCGGTAGGTCAATCTGACATGCACCATTGTTAAGAGTAGAGCCTGAAAGAACCTTTTAAGATATCTGATTTAAAACTAGTACCTAAAAGAAGTGAAAATTGTTAAGCTGGAAAAATAAGGGATTTGACCATGAAGATTCCATATCAGTCTCACTGTGTTTACATTTTCTATGTTTCACACTTCTCTACAAGTTTTTTGTATCATGCTGCTTTCTTGTATTTGTTTGAAAATATAATAGAAGAATATTTTTGGTTTGGAGAACAGTGGTCTTCAGATCACCGAAGCTCTGCGATTACAGATGGAAGTTCAAAAGCGGCTGCATGAGCAGCTTGAGGTACAAATCTGTTAAAGGACCTTATTTTAGTTTGATTCGTGGTTTGGTGTTACAACTTAATGAGATAGAAATATATATATATATATATATATATATATATATATATAATCAGTGCACTTTATATCATTTTTTTTATCATGTGTTTCCCGTCAAGTTAATAATCTTATCAAGATAATATTCAAAGCTAGAGCCCAGTACATTTGTAAACAACGGAGGCGAGCAAGCTCTAACAGTTGAACACAAACCCATTTATTTGCACCTGTATATATGTGGAGGAAAGAGGACTAATGAATTAGCAAATGACTTTGTGTGAGAAGTCGTAAAGTGTACTGAAAAAATTAAAAAATTACAAGATGCTCCACCTCGAAGATTAGACTAGATTTTACTGCAACTATCATCTGGCGTTGCTCTCATACGTTGATATTTGTGGGTTTAGAATTTTCTCTCAAATGTTTAGTTGGCACCAAGTGTCTTATGACCGAAGGGTTAATTTTATTTATGCAAAGATTAGTTATTCATGGACAATATTTAGTTGAAATTACTGTTTCTTTTGGAAACTGTTGCATGTAAATTGTTACTGGCACATTATTGGTTATACCTATTTCATTACATTCTGGGTAGATCCTTCAGTTTATGATGCAGGTACGTTTTTAAGCTTTATGCATGTTGTGTTGTGCAATATTAACATATTTCTCTCCTCCACAGATTCAAAGAAATTTACAGTTACGGATAGAAGAGCAAGGAAGGTACCTGCAGATGATGTTTGAGAAGCAAAAGTCTGGTCTTGACGAGCTGAAGGGACCATCATCAAATCAGGAGAATCCCTCTACGCCATCTTCAGATGGAATCCTAGATTCCCCGGCAAAAGGTGAACTAGAAGGCTCTCAGGAGGACAATGGCAAGAAAGTGATGGACACAGTTACTGGTAACTCCACATTGGAATTTTCACCGGAGCTGAGTAGGAAACACAAGGCACCCGAAACAGAAGCTCCTGTGAATGCTGAGCTAAATGTTGGCGAGTCAAGTTGTCAATCTTCGAAGCGATCAAGAGTAGAGGAATAGCTTGCGCTAGCGTCAAATGACAAGACAATAGTCATTCGAAGGAAGATTTATATAGTAAGATGGAATTAACTAACTTGTCTGATGCACAGAGGATTTTGAAGTCCTCTCCTTTCTTTTTCCTCGCGTTGTCCGCGTGGACAGCTGCTTGTGCACTCTTCTCTTTATTCTGTGAACAAAGTTGATTATTATTATTATTATTATTATTATGAGAGTCTCCATCCTCCTAACGGGACCTGTTTGAGCGAGGATGAAAACCACAAGAGTAACGAGGATGGGTGATCTGAATGCTTGGAGGAAAATGCACATGCAAATCATCCATAAAACTTCCTGTACTTTCTTAGTGTAATTTCTTTTATTTGTAATATGTTGGAGTCCCACCAACCAAATCATAAAAAGAGAAGAAACAACAAAAGGATGCAAGAAGTTTGCACAAGCTACTTGCTATTTGTTCTTCATGTGTGGGATTTCCTGCTAATTGGTAGTCCTTTCTGCTACCCAAACTGGTGAGAAGCTGCAAAGCATGCGCCCAAAACTAATAAAAATATTGCAGCTGGTATATGTTCTTGATTTCTTTCTGGATTTGGTCCAGTCAGATGGTATATCTTACAAACTATATAAAGAGGTTAGCGATTAATACGGTGGGAATGAGGAATGTGACTTGTCATCCATCTCTCGGAAATAATAGTAATAATCGTATAATATCTGTGTATTGTATAATGTTAAGGAAGAAATTAAATTTATTCCGTGGTTGGTGGGTAGTTGTTTGATGATGTTAAAAGTTGTTCTATCCTTAGTTGTTTTGTCATTTTTCAATCACTATTTTGATTATGGTTGAGTTGAGATTTTGATGTAATTCCTTTTTCTTTTGATGTGATGTAATAATGTTATTACCGCCTAGTTTAGTTGTCTTTGGCAAGTCAGCATTCCTTTCGCTGGAGCTCCTTTCGTCTAGAAAACAGCATTACATTGTAACTTTCTAGTAATGATGTTACAAAACTCAATTTTTTTAAAAAAATACGAAGCCATCAAAGTAATTCAAGCACGCTCACTCGTAAATTTGACAGCAAATAATGAAGCACCAATTATACATTTATTCCCAAAATTTCATTTTAAAAAGATTTGTAGATGGTGAGGTGGGGTACGTAGCACATGCAAAGCAAGAGGTACATACAGGGAGTTTTGCTTATGGATTGGTATTGTCTGTGAGAGGTTAGCATCAGTCCGCCTGCCTGCCTTTGAATCTAAGCTAGCTCTCATATCGCGAATGAATAATGTAGCTTCTGCATTTGCCATTTTCAAGCAAATCCATCCATCTTTCTCCTACCTATTGCTTCGCTTGCTCCTTAACGTCTCTTAGACTCAAATCTACGACTTCTCAACTCACAGTTTGGTACACAAACACACCTTCTCTCTTACACCACCCCACATTTCTCATTTTTCCCTTTTATAATACCCCCTCTCCCTTTCTCCTCTCACAATTCTCTCCATCTTGTTTCTGTTTGCCATGGCTTCGAATCCCATGGCTGGATTTATCGCTGGTTCTCATACCCGAAACGAGCTCCATGTTATGCATGGCACTGGAGAGGTACTTTCCCTTCTTCTTTTTCTTCATCTTCATTAATGTATAATTTTCATATTTTTTTTCGTAGATATCTGGGTTTTCTTTTTTCTTTTTCTTTGTTTCTTACGTTTATATAATATATATGTGGCAGCAGCGACCTCCAACCAGCCAGTCTGCATCAAAACTATGTCGAGTTTGTGGTGATGAGATTGAACTTAAAGAAAATGGAGCATTGTTTATTGCTTGTCACGAATGTGGGTTCCCGGTCTGCAGGCCTTGTTATGAGTATGAAAGGAGTGAAGGAAGCCAGTGTTGCCCCGGTTGCAACACTCGCTATAAGCGTCACAAAGGCACGTAACTCTTGTTAATTTCATGTTCGCTTCAACTTTTGTCATTTTATTTTTAAGCCAACAAATGGAAGTACTTACAAAGGTTTCATTTCTTTCCAGGCTGTCCTAGAGTTGCCGGGGATGAAGAAGATAACTTTGACGATGATTTTGATGATGAATTTCGGATCAAGAATCGTTATGATAACCAAGATCAGCATCATGCAACTACTGCTTGCTTGGTAATTTATCATAGATAGAAATTTTGGATGGCTCGCTGACTGCTGTAGTCTTAAATTAGGTCCAATAAAAGTTAGGTTGTACTTACTATATTAATATTCAAAACGCTGAAAACCAGAAATTGACTAAAAAATTACAGATTTAAAAATTGTAGATTCAGTGACACTTGTATTGATCAAGTTGGTGAATTTTTCAGGAAAATGGAGACTACAACCAGCAGCAATGGCATCCCAATGGCCCTGGTTCCTTTGCGGGAAGCGGTACGCAAGCAAAGTTTTTTTTTCTTTTTGAATAGTATTCCACGTTATGTGGTCAATTCTTTTTCAATTTTCTTTTTTCGAACATGTGTGTGTGTGTGTGTGTGTGTTTACTTATTGGTTGATGTTCGGCGAGGTGCAGTTAATGGTAAGGATTTTGAAGGTGAGAAAGAGGCTTACAGCAGCGCCGAATGGCAAGAACGAGTTGAGAAGTGGAAAATCAGGCAAGAAAAGCGAGGTTTAGTGACCAAAGATGATGGAGCCAATGACCAAGGAGATGAAGATGACTTCCTGTAATTGTCACCAATGGCACCGTATCAATTCACCCAAACAAGATTTCTAGATGATATTAAAACGCTAACACCTTTTCTTTTGCAGTATGGCTGAAGCTCGACAACCAATGTGGCGTAAAGTCCCCATTCCTTCAAGCAAAATCAACCCCTACCGCATAGTCATCGTCCTCCGTTTTATCATTCTCGCCTTCTTCTTGCGTTTCCGTATCTTAACTCCAGCATACGATGCTTTTCCGTTATGGCTTATCTCCGTAATTTGTGAAGTATGGTTTGCCTTATCTTGGATACTCGACCAATTTCCCAAATGGTTTCCCATCACTCGTGAAACTTACTTGGATCGGCTGTCGGCGAGGTTTGAACGCGACGGCGAGCCCAATCGGCTCGCCCCAGTTGATTTTTTTGTGAGTACCGTTGATCCTCTTAAGGAACCGCCGATAATTACAGCAAACACAGTTCTGTCAATATTGTCTGTGGATTATCCTGTCGACAAAGTAAGCTGTTATGTATCCGATGATGGTGCTTCCATGCTGCTGTTTGATACACTGTCAGAAACTGCGGAGTTTGCAAGAAGATGGGTGCCATTTTGTAAGAAGTATAATATTGAGCCAAGAGCTCCTGAGTTCTACTTCTCTCAGAAGATAGATTACTTGAAAGACAAGGTTCAGCCTACTTTTGTGAAGGACCGCAGGGCCATGAAAGTAAGCAAGTCAACATTTTTCTTCGTTGTCACATTTGCTTTTCTTAATTAAAAGATACTTAAGGGATCATATGTTTATGTTTTATTGTAGAGGGAGTATGAAGAATTCAAAGTGAGGATTAATGCGTTGGTGTCAAAAGCTCAGAAAAAGCCAGAAGAAGGATGGGTGATGCAGGATGGTACACCGTGGCCAGGAAACAACACTCGCGATCATCCTGGAATGATTCAGGTTTTACAGGATTAGATCTGTGATCAATTTTTCATTTTCTTCGCAAACCAGTTGATTTCAGATCTCAACTGTAAATGCTTGCTCTTTGCAGGTATATTTGGGAAGCGAGGGTGCACTTGACGTGGAAGGCAAGGAACTACCTCGTCTTGTGTATGTTTCCCGTGAGAAGAGGCCCAGTTATAATCACCACAAGAAAGCCGGAGCCATGAATGCTATGGTGATTAGCTCTTTAGTTTTAATTTCGATTCTTGTTTCTTAAATTCAACTAATCTATAGTTCCTATAATTGCCTGCTTTTTTGTACTTGTTCTCCAGGTTCGAGTCTCTGCAGTGCTCACCAATGCGCCCTTCATATTGAATCTGGATTGTGATCACTACGTCAACAACAGTAAAGCTGTACGGGAAGCAATGTGCTTTTTAATGGACCCCCAGCTCGGGAAAAAGCTCTGCTATGTTCAGTTCCCTCAGAGATTCGATGGTATTGATCGTCACGATAGATATGCTAATCGTAACATTGTTTTCTTCGATGTAAGTCAAGCTAATCTGATAAATATTGCATTTTTCTATTAATCTTATTTTTCCCAATGGGGACACTAATAATTTCAATCTTGTTTTGGCTATAGATTAACATGAAAGCATTAGATGGGATCCAAGGGCCAGTATACGTTGGCACAGGATGTGTCTTCAATAGGCAGGCATTGTATGGCTATGATCCACCAGTGTCCGAGAAGCGGCCCAAGATGACCTGTGACTGCTGGCCTTCATGGTGCTGCTGTTGCTGCGGTGGTTCTAGGAAGTCAAAATCTAAGAAGAAAGGCGAAAAACGCAGCTTCTTTGGTGGACTATACACCAAGAAGAAGAAAATGATGGGGAAGAACTACGTGAGGAAAGGTTCGGTACCCGTCTTTGAGCTCGAAGAAATTGAAGAAGGGCTTGAAGGATACGATGAGCTAGAGAAAGCATCACTCATGTCACAAAAAAATTTCGAGAAAAGGTTTGGTCAATCACCAGTTTTCATTGCTTCCACTCTCAAAGAAGATGGTGGCCTCCCTGAAGGGACAAATAGCGCATCGCTTATTAAAGAAGCCATTCATGTCATAAGTTGTGGCTATGAAGAGAAAACTGAATGGGGCAAAGAGGTAACACTTCTACCATCTTCCTCTATTTTTCAAATATGTTGAGCGGTTATGTAATGAATTAGTTTTGTTTGCAGATTGGATGGATTTATGGTTCAATTACAGAAGATATTTTGACTGGATTTAAGATGCATTGTAGAGGATGGAAATCTATCTACTGCGTGCCAAAGAGACCAGCATTCAAAGGATCAGCTCCCATAAATCTGTCAGATAGATTGCACCAAGTTCTAAGATGGGCTCTTGGATCTGTTGAAATTTTCCTTAGTCGTCACTGCCCATTATGGTATGGCTATGCAGGAAAACTGAAATGGCTGGAGAGGCTTGCTTATACCAACACTATTGTTTATCCTTTCACTTCCATTCCTTTACTCTTCTATTGTACCCTTCCTGCTGTCTGCCTTTTGACCGGAAAATTCATCATCCCCTCTGTAAGTAAAATGTTGTTAATTCGCTTTAGAAATGATTATTAGGAATAAACAGCGTGTATGTTTCTCGGTTTTTCTGTGACTTTTTTCTTACCAAACGTTTGCTTCCTGTAGCTGAGCAACCTGGCTAGTGTATGGTTCTTGGCACTGTTTCTCTCCATCATTGTCACGGGTGTGCTTGAGCTTCGGTGGAGTGGTGTTAGCATAGAGGATTGGTGGAGAAATGAGCAATTCTGGGTGATTGGTGGTGTTTCTGCACATCTTTTTGCAGTCTTTCAAGGCCTCCTTAAAGTCCTGGCTGGTATTGATACCAATTTCACTGTAACATCAAAAGCAGCAGAAGACGAAGACTTTGGTGAACTCTATTTGTTCAAATGGACTACACTTCTTATCCCACCAACAACCCTGATAATCCTGAACATGGTGGGAGTTGTTGCTGGGGTTTCTGATGCAATTAACAATGGGTATGGTTCATGGGGTCCTTTATTCGGAAAGCTATTTTTCTCCTTCTGGGTCATTGTTCATCTCTATCCTTTCCTCAAAGGTTTGATGGGAAAGCAAAACAGGACACCTACTATTGTTGTCCTCTGGTCGGTACTTCTTGCATCAATTTTCTCGCTGCTTTGGGTTCGAATCGATCCTTTCTTGCCTAAGCAAACAGGTCCACTTCTCAAGCAGTGCGGAGTGGAATGCTAGTCTTGCTGTTGGAGCGCTTCCCTCTCTCTTGTATGATTCTCTATTCAGCCTTATGCTGCCTTTGCTTGGTTATTTCTCCTAAATGTTTTTTCTGAAGTTCTTGAAGAGATTGATTAGCGTGTATAGGTTAAATAATCTTTGTGTCCAATTGATTGTGTAAAACGATTGCCTCTGGCATTATCGACAATCGAAATATAAATCTTTCTTTCCTTTTCTTGGCATTTAAGAATTGCATCACACATGCACTTAACACTGCAAATTACCCAGCATTAACTCCCAATTAATTTCAGTTCATAGTTATTGTCTGAATCTGAACTCCAATCCAATTTACTAAATGCTGATCATATCTGTCAGGTGATTAAACTCATCTAAATTCATGCTAAATCTATCAGAAATCAGAAGGGTTAGTGAGCATGTTTCATTCATGAACCTTAGATGTCCCGTTGCAGGTAAGATCCTTTCCACCAAAATCAGAGTTGGGAACTTGAGATTGAAGAAATCCAAATGTTGCATTTCCAAGAAAATTAGAAGAGTCAATGTGAACATTCAATATAATATAACACCTCAAATTTCTTTCTTTCTGCAGCCACATCAGCATGAGCTGTTCCCTCGGCTTCGCGGTTAGGAACCATGGTTAAACACAAATATCCAAAAGTCAACTTTTGATGCGCCGTCTCGAATTCAACATTTATATCCCATGTCAAATTATTAAGGCACATAAATTTATATATAAATACTAAAACTTCAGTATTACAGTTTTTTCTATTAAAAATACTTTGTTATCATTAATCAATTAAAACTAAAACTTCTCAAATACTACAATATTTCAATTTAACTCAAAAATTTTAAAATAATTTTTAAAAATAATTAAGGAATTACGATAAATATAATATAAAATTCTATCCATCGTGGATAAGAAATATGATGGAAGTTGAAAAGAATTATAATCATAATCATAATATGGGGACTTATTGCTTCCAAATCAATTTACAAGTCAAATGAATTTCTAAGACTTAATTGAACATCTAATTAGGAAAAGGAAAATTGTATTTGACCAGTCAAAGAATGGAAAGGGCAAAACTATCATTAAGTTCTTAGTGCCCACCCTTGATTTGATTGATTGAACAATAAGAGTTGACTTGGAATAATAGTTGGAAGGAAGCATTACTCGAAGTAGATAAAAGAGTTGCGCGACAAATATTGAATAATTCAAACATTTTGCAGTAGAAATTTAGAGCAGATCAGGTTATACACATGAATGGTCGGTAATGCATAACTGATGTAAGAAGCTGGGATTTTTATACGTCTGGGGCATAAGAACCCCACATTTTTATTTTAAAGGCATTATGGAAACACAAAAAGTCAGAGAGCTCTCTGCAGGCAAGACCTAGCTTATTCAGTTAAGAAATAGGATTTTATGTGGCAGTATCTTTGCCAAGCTCTGACTACAGCTCGCCCTCTAGCTCCATCACGTTCTATTTCTGAAAGCGCGTTAACTTGCTAATGGGTATCGTGCCAAGCGGCTCCGGGAGGTAAGCCTGAGTTTTTGCTGATAATTCTTGAGCCACATAACGCATACTAGGTCGTGTTTCTGGAGTGATACGCGTGCATGCTAAGGCTATATTGATTATGAACGCCACTTCTTCTGCTAATTGGCCTGTGGGAGGCGGTAGCCGCTGGTCTAGCACATCCTTGAGAAACAGTTCTGGGCTTTCTGACAATGATGATTCTGATAAAGATAGAGAATTTAGGAGTTCACCTGGATGACTTCCCATCATGACCTCCAGGGCCACCACTCCAAAGCTATAAACATCACATTTGTCTGTGACGTGCATTGTGAGCGCAAGCTCTGCATTTTAAAGAAAAGTTAACAATCCAATTAACAAAACGTTTCATCAACAGGACATTAACTTCTAATCATTCAAAGTTAAAAACTGTCTTCCTAAAGACATGAGGTAAGACCGCACTTTATGAATTTCTTATCATTTTCCACATGCCCTGTCTTACATTTCACCTCCCCTATCAAATAAATTGAGATTATTCTTTCACTGAGGAAAGGGTATAATTTCTTTTATATAAAGTGCCTAAAGTGACAAAAACAAAAATGCAGAAGTGAAATTGTTAGCTTACCTGGAGCCATGTAGCCATAGGATCCAGCAACTGTGGTCCAATTGGAAGAATTTGGATTCAACAGTCTCGCAGTGCCAAAATCTGAGAGACGTGGCACAAACTCAGACTCGAGCAAGATGTTATTCAATGTTATGTCCCTGTGCACAATAGTTGTAGAGCAGTCATGGTGTAAATAAGCAACTGCGTTAGCCAATCCCTGCACAATTTTCACCCTTGTAGTCCAGTCTAGCTCTGCTTCCCCTTCCAACCCATACAAAACTTTTGTCAAACTACCTCTCTCTACATATTCAAAAACCAAGTACATACACCCTCCTTGAGAACAAAACCCGTATAGCTTGACAATATTTCTGTGCCTAACTTCTGTCAACACGCGTATTTCGTTCTCAAAACTTTTGCGATTTGTCAAGGGAATATCACTGGAGTCTGACATATGAAGCTTTTTAACTGCAACAACTTGACTTGTTGGCAACACCGCCTTGTAAACGCTTCCAAATCCTCCTTTACCAATGCAGTAGTTCTCATCGAAATCCTCTGTGGCCTTTACCAAGTCCCCAAAAGTGCATTTTCCTTCGCTCTCCCATATCAGTGATTCGAAACTATCCTGCCTTTCACTAATTTTGGTCTCCTCATCAAGAAGTTTGGTTTTCCTCCGATATATTAGAACTCCAGCAATAATGGTTGCAAGAAGTAATACAGCACATACAGGAACAATGACACCAATGAGAACCTTCTTTTCATTCTTGGTAGATTTGCCAGAGCCTGGTACTGGATTGCAAGGATCTAACCCTGCTGCATCTCCACACAAACCCGAGTTCCCCACAAAAGCTTTTGCAGATGCATTCTGGAATATGCTGCTACTTGGAATTGGACCAGTTAAATCGTTGTCAGAGAAATCAATGGAATGTAGACTTATCATGCTGGAAAATGATGCTGGAATTCTCCCCGACAGCTTGTTATGCGACAAATTGAGATTCTCCAGTGTTGTAAGCTTTCCCAGCTCTTGAGGGATTGTTTCCGAAAGCGAATTGCCGCTGAGATCCAACATGTACTGCAATACAAACAAATTGCCTATCTCAGATGGTATTGCACCTGATAAATCATTGTGGCTCAAGTTCAAGCTCAACAATTTTTCACATTTCCCAAGCTCTTCAGGTATATGTCCGGTCAAGTTGTTATTTGACAGATCAAGAGAATCGAGCTCAGTTAAATCGCCTATTCTCTCAGGGACCACTCCCGTCAAGTGGTTGTTGCTCAAATTGAGCCTGAACAACATGCCCAAGTTTCCCAGTTCAGACGGAATTTTCCCCGTCAGTTCATTGGAATCTAGGCTTAGAACTCCCAAACGAATCAAATTCCCAAGTTCTGGAGGGATATTCCCTGAAATTCTATTTCTGTCCAATTGCAGATTACTGAGAGCTTTGCATTCTCGCCACTCAGGTGAAATTTGGCCAATAAACTGATTGCTGCTTAGTGTGATGAAATCAAGAACTGGATGAACTCCAAATGCCTCTGTAATATTACCAGTGAATTGGTTCTCATCCAGCCGAACTCTACGTAGTTTCGAACAATTCCGCAAGCAAGGTGGTACTGACCCTGTAAAGTTGTTGCCATTCACGGTCAAAAACTTCAAGAGCAAAACCACTGCACAATTCTGGTGGCAGTTCTCCAGAGAAGCTGTTGTTAGAAAAACCAACATAACTCAAGGAAGGACAGTACTTTCCAAAATCAACAGGAATGCCACCTGAGAAGCTATTGGTGAACAAAGAGATTCTTTCTAAGTTATTGAGGCGAGAAATGTTCTCAGGCAACTCTCCATACATTTGGTTTGTATTGAGATCAAGAACAACCAATGAAGCCATATTTCCAATCTCTGGCGGAATTGTGCCACTGAGATTATTGGAGAAAAGCTGTAAGCCCGTAAGGCTTGTCAGATTCCACATTGTTGAAGGGATTGAACCTGAAAGCTGGTTTCCAGAAAGGTCTAACTGGGTTAGACTTTTCAGCTTTCCGATCTCTGAGGGAATAGAACCAGAGAAATTATTATTATACAGATAAAGGTAACGGAGATTTGTCAATAGACCAATTTCTGGTGGAACGTTTCCTGCGAAGGAATTGTTTTGAACTTGCAACGAAGTCAATTCAGTCCAATTGCGGATGAGATTAGCCGAGATCTCACCGGAGAGAAAATTATCAGATAAACCCAATTCAGATAATTTGATTAGATTTGACAGGGACGATGGCAACTCTCCATTGAGTCGATTCACAGCTAAGGCCAAGTATGTAAGGTTAGTGCAAAGGCCAAGCTCAGGAGGTATGGTAGAATTCAAGGCATTTACTCGAAGATCAAGATGTTGAAGGTTTTTTAGTTGGCCTAAGGAAGATGGAATCTGCCCTGTGAACGAATTGTTATTGAATTCAATCAGTTGGAGAGCAGACATCAAACTTATTTCTTCAGGAATTTGACCCCTAAACTCGTTGATTGCTAGACGAAGGTCTATTAGATTGGAAAGCTTGGAAATACTGGAAGACAATTGTCCTTGGAATTGATTTTGAGAGAGATTGAGATACTCAAGCTTGCCCAAATTAGTAAAAACCAGTTCTGGAATTAGACCACTTAACTTATTTAGCGACAAATCGAGATAAGTCAAGTTCCGGCAATTGAATATGAAAGACGGAAATTCCAAGCTAAGTTCATTGTAGTAAAGACCAAGGTGAGTCAATGAAGGCATGCCTGAAAATTTGGACCAGTCAGGGGTATCTAAGTAGTTTGCACCAAGGTCTAAGTACCATACCTTCTGAAGATTGCTAAGTTGATAAGGAATGGTACCGTTGAGATTGTTGTTGTAAAAATCAAGGTACTGAAGCTCCGATAGGTCTCCTATCTCGGGAGGAATGTTCCCGCCAAAAAGATTGCCGGACAAGTCCAAGAAAGTAAGGTTGGAGAGGCTACCAAGGGCCGGCGGTATTGGTCCTTCAAAGCCGTTGGTGTTGAGGACAAAGCGAGTAAGAGTTGCTGCGAACTCAGCGAAGTTAAACACTGTGAGGGTTCCAGAGATGTTTGCACTCAAGAGGTTTATTTCGGAAACCGATCGAGAGGAATCGCAAACAATGGAAGTCCAGTTGCAGAGATTGGTGAGGTTGGTGAGCGACCACGAAGAGAGGGAAGAAAGTGGAAAACTGAAGCTGTCCTTCCATCTGACAAGAGCTTCAGCTTGTGTTCTGGGCGAAGATGAGATCTTCAATGGAAGTAAAGAGAGAAGAAGAACGTAAAACAGAAATAGAGAAATCTTTGTGGTTGGTGTCATGTTCTTTATTTTGACTTCACAAAATGCGAAGTAAAGCTGGGTTGTTGTTGTTAGCTTATATTCTCCCGGGGAGAGAGAGAGAGTTGCCACTGGACGAACAACAGTTTTCTTTGGAAATTCATTTGCCACTTTTGACTTGGTCTTACAAATTCATTTGACTTGTAAATTGATTTGGAAGCAATAATCCCCATATTTTAAACCCTTTTTTTAATTTGGAAATTATGGATGATTTTAATTTTCTTTCATTCCTTCTTTCTTTCTAAGCTTTGGGAACAGTTGAAGATGTGGAATCACACAAGTGAAATCCCTTGATTAAAAGTTCAAAAATTCTTAAATGAATTCAAGTGAGAATGATACGTATGCATGTTAGCACATTTAACATCTCTGTGAATGACAAAAGGACACTGAAGTAGAAACAATTGACATTTCATGTTCTTTCACGAAACAATAGATGCCTCAACGTGTTAACAGAACCATCCTTTCATTTGCCGAGCGTATATTACTTGTTCTCGTGTACTCGTATGGACATGAGTAAACATGACAAACAACAATTACACAAAACAATCGGCACACCCATCCTTGTCTTCCAACAATGCACAAGTCTCGGCCTTTGAACTACTGCTTTAAATTAAGACCCAGAAAATTTTAAAACCCATAGTCAACCCAGCTCATTTTCCACAAGTCGAGATTGCCTCTTTCCAGTGGCGTCACAGGCTGCCGCCAACCTTCAAATCCTTGGTCCTTAAAATGATATATAAAGCAAATCGAATAAAGACAGGTCAACGAACACAAGTCAAGCAGCCAGCTCAGACTTGAAGCACTGCATTCACATTGGATCTACTTCTTCCCAACGGGTCCCGTTGTGCAAGATCTGGTTTTAGCAGCGGCGTATGCATACGTGAAAATCCCAGTCAACACCAGTTGAATTTACGTATTTGCTGAGAACCACTGTGAAATTTGAGCATCAACCATCCGATTTCATTGCATTTCAAAGTCTAAATATACAAGCTAAAGTAGGGTACAAGCAAAGCTAATTACAGGCTGTGAAATCAAACAAGAAACAAAAATTTAAAAACAGACCGTGCAATCTCCAGTACTCTAGAGATGAAGGTTGTCCTTCCAATGATGTGCCTATCTACCGTAGTAACCTAAATTGTTGGCTGGTGAGTAATTCTCGTCATCTTCTTCATTTTTGCTAGAAACTAAGGCTGTGTTCTCGTCAACTTGAACGTGATGGATAATGTTCTCTCATGTTGGAACCCAACAAGCAATAAATGCCTGAAAGTGCCACCATGAAACATTTGTACCGCTCTCTGCATCCATCCACAAGCTCGTTATGCAGAAGTTTATGTACAAGTTCTCTGAAATGTAGTTCTGGAATTCATTAATCGTGCACTCCCACCAAGGATGACAATGAAGAACATTTGACAAATCCAACACCTTTTGATTCAATATGTTCCTTCATCCTCTCTAAAAATTGCAAAGTGAATTTCTTCCACCCAGAGAAAAAGGGGTATTTCTCTCAGCCTAGCAATGGGCAGCAGAAAAGCAACCGGTAGATAATCAAATGGAGAATGGTCTGATTGTGTGACACCTTGGCTGTCAGATAATGGCCATGTCAGCCCAAAGTAACAACTAACAAATAATCCAAATTCCAAGGAAGCAACAGCGCTCATTCTCACTCGGCCCAAAAACTCACACCTTCTTGCACATTATTATGGCTTAAAAAAAATTCAACATTTGCCATCTTTAATCCAAAAATTCCCCAACTTGCTGCTCATCAGATGTTTTTGTATTATTTCTGTCAATTATTATGATAGGATACCGTGTGCATTTTGCTTGCTGCTTGGTTCACAATTAATGGAATTGAGTAACTGTTGATCACTCTTTGTGCTCGTATTTTGCTTTTAATCAAGTTTGTCATTCCCTTAACATCCTCTTCGAAAAATGAATTTCCCACAGAATACAGTTAAAACGTTCTCGCTTCGATTTGTTTATGTCTTTATCTACGATAAAATATCAAAAATTAAATAAAAATAGAAATTAAAATTATACTAAATTATCGTGATAAAAAGCCGACAAATACTATAACATTTATATAAATAAGTTTTATCTTATTATATTTTTTTTAAAATTTGTAATAATTTTATTTTGTGAATAGTTAGATTTTTTTTTAACTTTAAATTAACTAATTAAAAAATAAATATATTCATAATTTATTTATTATTTATAATTAAAACTCTAATTTACTTTCTTTTTTTAAATTTATTGATATTAAGTACTAATGTATATTCTAAATTTTTAATAATATAAAATTTAATTAACTTAAAATAAATATTATTAATATATTAGTTAAAAAATAATTTATATTATACTCTTCAAAATTTTACAATATGCTTATCGTAGTTATAAAAATACTTTATGTAATTAAAATTAAAATATTTTATAATTATTATTAATTAACACTATTAAAAATTTTATATAGTAGACTTTTTTTTTAATATAGATTATCAATTTTATATTGAGTATAAATTAATTCTCAATTAATTGTTAAGAGAATTAATACTGTGTGTGTATAAATAATTAAAATTTTTTAAAATATATCTAAAAAATTAAATAAATGTAAATATATAATTTTACTTGTAAAAAATAAATATTTATTTTTAGTTACTTTTTTTTAGGATTAAAAAAAAGTAAATATATCTTTTCATAAAATTTGTTACAAAATAAAATTATTATAAATTTTCAAAAAGATATTTGATAGAATTATTTTATAAAAGTTAAATTTTAATATGTTACGATGCGTGGTAGTAAAAGATTTTTTAAAAATTATTTTATTAATAATTTAATATAAATTTTATATTAAAAAATGGATGCAAATCACTTGCCCTTTTTATGCTTATGGTGTTTTTATTAATTTTGTTTTTATTTAACATTTGGTTAATATTGAAATATCGTAAAACAATTAATTTTAACAAACTTGGAATGCACCTACACATTGTAGTCATAAATGCATTGTATTTGTTCTTCCCATGGGTGGTTCCAAGTTCCAACTAGTGGCTGACCAGTAGAGAAAAAGAAAGACTGACTTTGTTAAGAGCAACATAAGAGCACAAGAGTGATTAACGGTTATTGGATTCCATTAATTTTGAACCAAACCAACTTCAAATTACAAGCAAGCAAAATGCACACACTATCCTATCAGAATTCGCAGAAACAATACAAAACATATGATGAGCAGCACCCTGGAGAAAACTCCAAGCCATCTGACAATCTTTTATCTATTCAACATTAGCACCTCTGTTCAAAGCTCTCTCCAATCTTGTCTCAAATGGCGTTGAATGCCAGTTAACTTTCTTATCCTGCATTTACCCAGAAAAGCAAATCAGAACACACCATCATCTTATTTCCAAAAAATTCCCATCAAAGTTCACTTCTTATAATGTCGTACCTCTCTGTACTTGCTGGTTGTGTTTGGTATTCCTTTGTAAGAAGATGTTGAGGTGGAATCCTTGGCACTGCTTGTTGGACTCCAATAGGATCCAACAGATCCAATTATCGGCATCTCATCAGGGCTTCGACTTGGTGACTTCCTTGGCGAAGAAGAAGCTGAAAACTGCTTGATCTCTTCGAGAGTTAGTGCACCTAAAATAGGTCTGTCTTCTTGGCTCCTCAATGAATTTGATGATCCTCGTGACATGATTTTCTCAAGTGTTGGGTTTAAAGGAATGGAGCTGCTACTTCTGTTGATGGGTGCGGGTTCAGATGAAGACAACCAGTTTGAAAGGCTAGCATCCACTGCTATTTCTTTGTTTGCCTTCTTGGACTGATGTTCAGATTTTGATTTGAAGCTTAGAGATAATTCCTTGAAACTTGGCTCCAAGCTAAACTTGCCTTCTTGATCCACTGTAAAATTCTCTTTCTGCTGCATCAGTCGTCGTTTCCCCTTTGCTTTCACAGCCTTCCATTGAGTGAGATTTTCAACTGGGTTCAAAACAGAATGAACATAACCACTCCTGTCTCTTGCAGCTCGATTAACCATAATCGGCTCCACTCCTTCCTCATTCAGACCACTTGTCACCATCGAACTATCAATCTCCTTGGAATCCACTTTTCTCCCAGCAATTCTTGATTCAACAATCCCATAATTATTATCTTCATAGTCCAACATTCCTTCGTCTTCATAGTCGTCGTCATCAAGATCACAGTCTTCGTCGTCTAATTCATCCTCTTCATCATCACTTTCTCTGAAATTCTGGTACCTATGATTTTGCTGGTAAGATCCTGAGCTTGATGTAATCGTACTGGCTTCAGAAGAAGACTGAGATTGACTTGATTTCCCTGAATTCTCCTCCTCTTCCTTTCCATCTTCACTGGTCTCGGGCAAAGTATCAGTGACTTCTTCAGGCGAAGCATGCTCGTAAGTTTTGACATTGGCATCAAAAGTTACTTTTTTTGGAGCACCCGAGCTTGACTGCCGCTCAGCCTTAACCCTACACCCGGAACCCCGAAACATTATGCCACGAAACAAAGGTTCTAAACAGATAGCTCTATATGATGATTCTTAAAAGCCAAAGAAACAAAAAAACAGAATTCAAAGAACATCAGAAGAAGCCCTTGAATAATGATTACTCACCCAACTTCTGAAAGCGGGATGACAGGCTTTTCTGAGTATTCCTGAACAGAAGAAACTGTAGATTTCACAGGATTGTAACTTGTATTTCTTTGCTGCAATTTCCACAACCAAGTAAGCTATATATAGATACAAATTGGTCGATTGGGCTGTCTGCAAGACAATTGACATCCAGTGTGGTTTCCTTAAAGAAACAGGGGATCCTTTTTTAGAAACCAAGTAACAAAAACCTAAGAGGAACAGTAAACTGCTAAAATCTTGCATCATTGATTACTTTTTTCCTACTATTTCTCGGAAACCAAACGGAGGATCTTAATGAAGAAAAAGACGGGTACATGCAAAAAGATGAATTGAGGACTTACGTTTTCTCGAGGCTGAACCTTGTGTCTCCGTTTACGGTGCTTGCGATCTTTGGATGAACCAAAACAAGCAAGAAAGCAACCCATCAGAAAACCCTCTTACCTTGGCCTCTGAAACAAGAAATCGTCTCTAGAGCAGAGAAAAGGCCGTGTTTGGTTAATGGGTTTTCATTGGTTTAGACTTAAGAGGAGCGGCAAGGAAGGCGTTAGGAACAAAACGGTCGACGGAATTTGAAGTTCGGGGGTCTCTTGGGGGGTTTTTGCAATTATAAAAAGAAGAGGACCGTTGAAAAAATCATGCTTGTGGAACCAAGTCAGGAAAGCCCATGGCAGTTTGGACCGTTTGTTGGTGGGGCCCGAATTTGAGAAAGGCGATCTCCTTCTCTTAAATGTAATTAGATAATTTGTTAATTTATTTGGTCCGTGATACTTCAAATATTTATTACAAAATTTGTAATTTTGTAAAATTTACACTCAAATTTTTTTTAAAAAATAATATTAAATTTGATAATTTTTTAATGACATGTTTAAAGTATTTTATATTTATTATATCACTTTTTATAATTAATGATTTTTTAAATATATTATTATTTATTTGTACAAATTTTTAAACAAATTTAATTTATTCACGTGAAAATAAAAAGTGATAAAATTTAAGATGTTGAATTAAAATTTATAAATACGACATAAAATGTGAATTTTTTTTTCTTTTATTGTAATTAAAAAAAAATTGTTTAGTTAAGTGAAAGGTGGTAGAATTTATACATAATATTTTTAATTTTTTTTGGTATTAAAATTAGGCTCGAGCTCTCCACAAAAGCTAGGCTTTATAATACAATCTTACGACGTCGTTTAGAAATGCTTCCTCTCTACCGGCACCGTGACACATACATGCGCCAACACCGTCCCTTCCAAAGCGAAAACATTACCAAAATAACAAACCAACCCTAACCCTTTCCTCCTCTCTCTCTCTCTCACTTTCTTTTTAGTTAGGGAGAGAAAAACAAAAACAGGCGCTTATGGACTCAGACGAGGGAAAGCTTTTCATTGGGGGAATAGCATGGGACACGACGGAAGACAAACTCACGGACTACTTCAGCCAATACGGCGACGTTTCACAGGCCGTCATAATGCGAGACAAGACCACCGGTCGTCCACGTGGCTTTGGCTTTGTTGTCTTCTCTGATCCTTCCGCTCTAGATCAGGTCCTCCAGGACAAGCACACCATTGATGGCCGTACTGTGAGTGTCCCGAAAATTGTTTGTTTTGCTGTCTTTTGGCAATTTGGCTTCTATATTCTATTGGAAATTTGGGTTTTTGACTTTTTTTTTCCTGGGTTTTGTTGTTTCGTGATAAAGATAAATTCGTGGAACAAACTACTTTAAAAAAATAAAATTGATTCCTTCATTGTCAATTGATGGTGATGCTAGGTATTTAGTGAGTGTCATTATTTTATTAATCAACATTGACTTACAGGAGGTGGGTGTTTTTGGTTGCTTTTTCAGCTTTATAGCTCTTTTTCTGGTTGATTTTGTTTAGGTTTTCTTGATTTGTAATGGAAGTTTATTTTTAGTGAAGAGACAGTGATAAGCAGGCCCAATTTGGTAGACAGAAGACGTTGTTTAATAATAATAATAATGTTTAAGCTTTACTGATCTTGCAAGCGAGCGTACCTTTGGTCACTTCTTCTCCACCAAGCAGGGGATGTTCTTATGGTTAATGTTTGGCGTTAGGCGATGACCCTTGCAATTACCTGTTGTTTCTTTTTTATTTACTTTTGAGCTGTCTCGATTCATTGTGATTTAAGACCACAGGCCTGCCTATATTTGCTTTCCTACACCTACTAGCTTAGACCCTTGGGTTGGATTTCCTAACATTTGATACTGGGTGGAGCTCTTGGGCCACAATATCATTGCTTGAGTACAATTTACTTACCCCCACAACAGCTGCTGATACTTTTGAGTTTTTGTTTTTGGAGTAACAGAAATTCTTTCATAATCTTACTAATTATTCTCTGTATTGTTTGTTTTTTACACCACATTTATATGTACTGTTTTGTGGGAAATGAGCATATGTTTATGATTGTTAACCTATTGGTCATATTTTCTGTCTCTTGTTTGGCACACACACGCATAAATATGTGGATATATGAGTTTCTTTTTAGCAATTTAATTTACTTTGCAACATAGGTGGAGGCAAAAAGGGCTTTATCAAGAGAAGAACACAGTTCTAGATCGGGAAACTTTAATTCTGGTCGAGGTTCCGAAGGAGGAGGTTATTTCAAAACTAAAAAGATATTTGTTGGAGGGCTACCACCAACTTTGACAGAGGATGGATTTCGTCGGTATTTTGAAATTTACGGTCATGTGACTGATGTTGTAGTTATGTATGACCAGAGTACTCAGCGGCCTCGTGGTTTTGGTTTTATCACCTTTGATACAGAAGATGCAGTTGATAATGTTCTTCAAAAGGTCTTCCATGAGTTGAATGGTAAACTTGTGGAGGTAAAACGAGCCCTCCCTAAAGATGCAAGTTCAGGGGGCGGGGGTCGTTTTGGGGGCTACCAAGGTTACAGTGCCTCTGGTGCCAATGCTAGTACATTTGATGGCCGAATGGAGGTGAATAGATATATTCAACCGCAAAGTAACGCAGGTGCTTTCCCCCCTTATTCTGGCTACGGGGCAACAGGGTATGGTTATGGAGCAGCAAGCAGTGGAGTTGGATTTGGTGGTTATGGCAGTTATGGTATGGGTGGTTATGGAAGCATGGGTGCAGGGTTTGGAGGTCCCACGGGAGCATATGGAAATCCAAATGCGGGTTACATGAGTGCGGCTCCTGGTTCCTTTAAGAGTTCTTGGGGAAGCCAAAATCCTTCTAGTTATGGCACTTCTGGTTATGATGCAAATGCAGGCTATGGGGCCCCCAGAGGAAGTGCTGTTTCGCCTTCTGTGGGCCTCTCGCCAAGCGGGGCTTCTGGGTATGCTAGTCAAGGTTATGGATATGGTAATTATGGTGGAGGCAATGGTCCTTATTCTGGTGGTTATGGAGCTGTTGGTGGGCGAGCTGGAAGTGGTGCTGGAGGAGATCAGGAATATGGTGACACCAACGGGAACTCAGGGTACACAAATGTAGCCTGGAGGTCTGATTCTTCGCGTACCTCTAGTGGTTACAGTGGTGGGTATGGTAGTGCTCATTCCAGACAGGCGCAACCGTGATTGGCAAGATCTTCAGTTTTTTTTTCCTGCTTTCCTGGCTGTAAGATTTGGATTATGATGACAAGAGATATGTGGGAATGGTTGGATTGCCGGAATCTCAGTGTTAGCTGGCAGTTGTCATTCTGCTTATACTATGACTAGGAATTCCAAGTAGTAACAATATTTATTTTTCAGTAGTGCTTGTTATTGAATCGTAGTGATAAACTTAAAGTTGTTTGTTGTTTCTGTTTATTATTTATAATTATTGTTATTATTTTTTTTTGAGCTACTTTCCCTTTCTGGTCCTGCTCAAGGCTAGTTGTGTTATGAGCTTCCTTTTTATAGTGTGGGTGATTCTAATATGTGTTAGGTTAATGGCACTTTCTTAGCGTGTATCTCTGGTAATCTGCTAGATATTGTGGGTGATTATAATATTACAATTTTGGTCATGATATTCTGAAGTATGTACTTTTTTAAGCTATTGTTTCTACTAGCAGTACAATAAGTGCCGAATAATTTGGCATCATAAAGGTTGAAGATTAGAGATGCTAATGTGGTGAAGCTTTCTTGTTACTGTGATTGGATCTCTTGAAATGGAATTGATCCACTTCCTTCTAATTAGAACCATACTGGTAGTCAACATATCATAAAGAAACATAATTGTTTTCCTCCTGTTGTTCCCTTTTTTGTAAAGGAGAAGAGAAAATACTGCATTCCTATTTGGCATGGACAGGACATTAAGGTGGGCTTACACTGTTATGCCTTGTTTGCATGATCTTTCTGGCAGATGAATGGGGCTGGAGCATTCCAAGTGTCCGAACAGGTCATAGTATGTGTAAATTTAAGGAAGGTAGGCCTCTAAGGTGTCTTTTTTGTTCAAATTTCTCCTTTTCTTTTTCATTTTTCTAATGCTTTCTTAGGTTTAGTTAAGAGTTACTTATGGGACTGCTGATTCTTTTGCGGGTCTAAGGTAGAAATTAAATAACCTTCTGCAGTTCTGGTGAAAAATGGTTTGGCCTTTGGTTAGGGGACCTCTTTTAAGTTTTAAATGTAGCCTTGATGTACTTGGTTATGTAATAACCCATTATTGAATATCATCTTAACTATGTTTCTTTGCCTCAATATCGGTTGCATGGCAGCAGATCTGTAAAACTTGTGGTATTCACCAATTGCATTACCAGGCAAGAGGTTTCTGTCTCAGCATCTCTTCTTCCTCCCTGGCATTCCTATGCTGTTTTATATCCTGCCCTCCTCCCTCTTTATGGTGATTTCTTGTGGTGGTGTTTTACTTCTTTGCTTTTGTCCCTTGTAGTCTTCTCATTTTTAATTGTGGTGGTAGTCTTCTCACTGATTGGAGGAAGGAATCATTTGAACAAAATCCAAAGCAAAGAATTATAGAGGGATTCAAGATTATAGGACACATTAAAACTTGGTGTATTATATCATCTATCCTTGTGCGATTCCGTTTGTTTTAGATTTATAGTAGGGTAGCAGTTGCCCTGTTCTTTGAAAAGGGCCGTCTTATTTACAGCTTTTACGGCATATTTTGTAGAACTCACTGCCTCGTTCCGTCTTTAGAAATTCACATTCTGAACGAAACCAATGGGAAGGAAGTACATATTACTTCCATCTTTTTAATTATTGCTGGCATAATGACGAGGAGTTTAGCTTATTGCAGGATATCAAGTTTGTGTTTGAGAGAATGGGGCATTAAGGGATAGCTTCGATGTGGTGACGTATTTAACGAACGTGACAAACTGGGTTGGAACTGTGTTGATGGCGTGAATCATCCCTGCTTATAATTATTGCAGATGCTTCGATACTGGACTTTTTTTATCATGGCTTCAGCCATTTAATCTGAAGGGTAATTCATCGAATGTAATCAGTAAAATTCAATACAAAGGCTCCATTCCGATCAAAACCTATTGGTTGTTAAAAAGAAAAAAAATTTAATATTTTTATATTAAAAATAAAATCATGTACATTTTTATTAAAAATTAATTTTATAAATACATTAGAAATATTATACATGACAAGCAATGCTACATGCTAGAAGTATTATAATAAATTTATTAGTACAAATTATTTAGTAATAGCATATTACAGTTATTTATTTTATATTTTTACGTAAATAAATGATAAATGATAATTTACGATTATTATTATTATTATTATTATTATATAAAATATATGATAATAATAGAATTTGGTAATATCACTTATGTATAATTTTTTTTAAATATTTTTAATACTATTAATGTATGAATTAATAGTATTTACGTATATTCCATTTATGTACAACTAAATAAAATAAATAAATAAAAAAAGCCACAAATCAAGAAAAGGCATCTAGCTGGGTTATAAAAACTGTTTTTCATTTGCTCCCATCAATACATTAATGGGAATTATAAACTACAAATGAGAATTTAACGGTGAATGATATAATAATCACAATTCTTTAATTAGGGGTGTCCAATGCCCAGTCCTTTGGACCTAACTTTTGCATGAACAGGGAATGCCCCTGTTAACATTAGCAGTATCGTTGCCTGCCCTGAGGCCTCCGTCGTGCAGCCATGCCATCAAAACTGAAGACCGCAACAAGAAAGCCTCAGCTCTGTAAGTGGGAATATTCTAATGTGCGTAGCACAAAATTTCAACAATGAGTGCTAATCAGTTTGATGATTTTAAGCCTAAAGAGAGGAAGCAAACACTTTTCCTTTCTTTTAACTGGCGGATGTTCAGCATCTTTTTTTTTGAAACGCTTTTCTTGATCTACATTCAAGAGAAGATTGGCTGGTCTCTTGGCTATGGACTTCCAACACTTCGCCTATTGGTTTCTATCTTGGTTTTCAGCGTTGGAACTCCATTTTTCAGACACAAATTGCCTTCGGGTAGCCCGATGAAGAATACTCCAAATCTTATTCAGAATTGATCACACCCCTAATAAGAAAGATTTTAGATTCTCTGATAATCTGAGATTGTACCTAACTACTCAATCGTGCTATCTACTACTGGCAATTCTGAAAGCACAATGCATAGCAAGCGCAGTGGAAGGATTTTCACCGTTTGCTTTGTTTCTTCTACTTGAGTCATTGGATACAACATCAATGGAGAAGGAATCCACTGCACTTGCTATGCATTGTGCTGCCAGAATTGCCAGTAGTATCAGGATTCCTATTTTGCCAGTGGTATCGGAATTGGGCATTTTGTGATTATGTCCTTACTGACGACAGTTTCGGGTGATCAGTAAAAAGAAAGGTCACTAAAGTTGGACCCTGCATAATCAGAATATTTTCTAATTTAGAACACTACTGCAAGCATTATTGCCAGTGTTGAGCCTCGTAAACTTAGTTGTTTCGAAGTTGCTTGCCCGTAAATTATAATGCAGACGTCGACTCAAAAAGGGGTTTGGAGGAGGCCGTGGAAATTACGCAGATAAAGCTCCAGTGTAAATTTTCCTGCTTCTTGAAGAAAGATCTGGAAAACAGTGTACGTAACACAGTTTTTCATTTTGAAAAAATAAAATAAAATTTGAAAATTGATTTTATATTTGTTAATAAAATAGGATGTTAAGTTGAAACTAACATTTGAAGTTATTTAGAATATGTTTTAAAATTTTAAATAAAAAAAATTAAATAGGACCATCGACCAGGAACCAAATAAAACCCCCATCAGAACTTGCAACTGATACCAAGGCTTTGACATGCATAACCTACAAGCTAAAAGATTGTCTGGTGTGCGTGAATGCTTTGGTTAGCATGCAAAAAGACCACTCACTTACATTACATGCCTCGGAAGAGCTGTAATCTTCAAAAGAGTGTAGTTTACAATTTAGCATCATCATTCAACTAAGAACAAAAAACTATCTGCCTGCTGCTATAGCTCGTTAGCTGACAAATGGCTGCAACTCGTGAGCAGCAATTGACTCCAAAATCCATGTGTGACCAATGACTTGGGTTCCGATTTTGGCAGCCAATTCCTCCGCCTCGTTTAATCTTTTCCAAATAGTTGACACTTCTTCTCCCAACTTGGATCCTACAGGAGAGTCGAGGTTATAAACTATTAGTATCTTCGAAGGATCTGCCTTACCATTGCAATAGTGGGCCAATAATTCTTCCTCGCTCTTCCAAATGCTACCCCCTGCAATTACAATCAAACTCCATAGGTCTTCCTTGTAACCCGGCATGAAGTCACCGCAGAAATAAAAACTTAAACCATCAAAGAGCTTCGGTCCCTGAAAAAGAAATAATTAAACCAATTCTTAGGAGTAGAAACACAAGTTGCAAACAAATTAAAATCTGATACAGAAGCCCCATTATAACATGATAAGAAAGCACAGCTCATGAAGTCTATAAAAATAGGTTGATGAAAAGAGAATAGAATGTTGATGGGTATAATATACCAGTTTCAAGAAACATGTAAATGGAATGACCAGTCAGTACTTCTTTTGAACTTTTGAATCGACAATTTGTGGAGACTTACTTTATTCAATGCCCTAAGTCTGCCAGTTTTTGGGCCATCTTCACAGCCATGGTTGTCAAGACTAACTTCAAAAGGCTCTTCATCCACAGGATGCATCGCTTTCATGCAATCTTTTATCCCTGCAAGGAACAATTACAAATTGCATAAGCAATCACAAATCAATAAGGGAAACATGGGGACATGGGTTAAGGCCACAAAAAAGGGATGCTATAACCAATCATAAAGAGAATTGGAGACCAATATGACATCCATTATCAATATAGAAAGACAATTTTCTTCTAACATTACCATTCATCACTGACATCCAGACGCATGTAATGACTGTTCTAAAGGATCAACAATTGTGACTAAATATTTCTGAATATATATAAGGATTATTTATCTTCCATGGGATTTCCCACCTCCTAAGATATCATACTCACAAAAATATTCAATGAAATATGAAGTAGGTGGCAATGTAGAACACAGGGGCCAACTTACAGTCAATCTTCAGCACCCAACTCCCATTCAAAATGGCCATGAGAACTTTCAGCGTCCTGGTGCATGAACCCTTTGCATCTGTAGATGCAATTATGTGAGTGACATTTGGTCTCCAGAACTTGGACACAGTTACACCAATCATGCTACCAAACCTGACCAAAAGAAGCTGCACCAGCATAACGAATGAAAAAAAAACATATTAGAATTCATAATAATTGCTAGATAACAATGCTTCCCAACCACATTCTAATCAAGTACACTGTTGCAAGAATTAAGACATCAAAGCACCTATGAACATACAGCTTACATAAGATAATGCAAATATTTCCAAGATTATAAAGTTTTGCCTATGAATATAGCGGGTGACACCATTCAATGATTCAATTTTAATTAGATAACTACTAGTTATTATTGAAAATTCACGCTCAATCAGATATAGATTTTCATGATTCAAAACTCTTGGTAGAGAATCAAGCAACCAAATTTACAAGATACCAATACACCTGAACTGACCTTCTCCTCTGAAGACAAAGCAGATCCACATAAAATCCATTTGCTAGCTTTATTAGGTGAAGATGCCCAAAAGTTAGGCTGCTGAGCAGTTCTGCATGCAGACAAACAACAAATTTAATCACTTAAAATAGATAGAATCATACCAATATGTGGTAGGATAAATTAAAATCAAAACAGAAAAGTTAGCAAGTGCTGAGTGGTTGAAAAGATTTTACAGCATGGTGTCTAAAATATGGAATGCTATTTTCAGAATAACAAGTATAATTTGGCAATCAGCATATTGGATGAATACCAAAAGAAACAAAACTTCAGAGCTTCCTTCCTTAGTTAAATTCAAATAGCATCCACTTTTTGTTTAAAGCTAATCAAGTGGTAAAATCAGCAACATTTTTACTGACATATTAAAAGAGAAAAGAATGAGGTTGTACATTTGGGATGGTACAGTATGATTATTTTTTCTGTACTTTCCAGACTTCTCATTTGGGAATTTGACCCCAGAGTGTGCTGGACAGAGCACAAGAAAGCTTTCCTGTAAGAACCAAAGATGGCATGAATATTTTTTTTTCAATAGATAACTGGAAAAAAAAAGATCACAATTTAAATAAATAAGAAATGCAAATGCTATGTAATTAGCATAGTGCACTTACACAATCCCATCGACATTTGGGAATTCCAGCAGCACAAGGAAAATGATAACTTCTGCAGCAGGATTTCATATAACAACCTAGGGCTGCACCCTTTAGCCCACATTTGCTACACTTGAGCTTTGAACCCCTAGCCAATTCTTCTTTCAGATTCTTAACAGTGTCTCCCTCATAATATGCTTGTGGTGCCCTGAAATTTCAAATCTAATCATGTTTTCTTCTAACCCCAATATGAACAACAATTGCAATATGAAGAATTGTATATAGATCATTGCCATGCAAATTAAATGTAACTAGCCCTGTCAAACAGTTTTAACTGTAGTGGCTCCATTCTGCATTTCAAACCGAAGCCATAAACAAATATTACTTGAATCACATAAGCATGGTTATCCAAATGGCAAGATTGTTAAATTGCCACTTGACCTAAAAGCTTAAGATTAAAGGTGAAAAGGCCCAATCAATAGTATTCAACTGGTTTAACATCCCCCTCACTTGCAAACCTAATTTTACTTAATGGACTTGTCAAGTGGATTTGATCAACTATATTTTTAATTTCTACTGTCCACGGGGATTAAACAGAAGCCCATGAGATTAAACTTACTCCAATACCACATTAAAATATCACTTGACCTAAAAAATTAAGTTTAAAGGTAAAGCTCAAACGATAGCAATTAAATGGTTTAACAAAGAAGAGACACCAGTCAATACATCTACTATGAACATGTACAACATTGGAACGAGCTGCTTCCTCTCCCACTACTGGATTTCCATGATTAGCATAATGCACCATTGACCCAGTTACCTGGAAAAGTACTAACATGTTAAATAAGGATCAATATTTACACTAGCAAAGCACCACTGATGGTTTACCTCTGACACATTAGAGGACTGGCAAAATCCACAAATATACTTATTTGCATGACAGCCATCTGAAATTGGAGGCAGTGTTTCAATAGCAAGAGGTACCCCAGGTTTAACTTCCAATTCAGAATTAGAAGCCACTAAGCTTTCACTTTGCAAAACTGTTGATTGGATATACTCAGATCCATAGTCCAACCTTAATCTCCTTGAGTCCCTCAAAGGAACTTCAGTTTCAGAGGCTGAAAATCCATGTTCCTGTCTTGTTCTATCATCAAAACTTCTCTTGACAGATCGCTTGATCCGATAACTTTCCAGACTCTGAAATGACATCTCTCCATGAGTTAGAACATTTACTACACTTTGACACTGAATAAGCTCCAAATTATTTGCATATCTGATTAGAAATTATACCCCAACAGTTTGATTAACATATGCATATAATTCAGATACCCTAACTAAGCAATGGAATGACATATATTGATTAAATCACTGACAAGAATCAGCAGCAAATAAGAAAGCAAACCAAACCCATTCAACTTAACTCCAAGGAATTACAATTACTAAACTTATGAAGCTGCTTGAAGTATTTTATTACTCAGAAGCTTTTCTCTGATGGTCAGAATTTATGCAGTAGATGTCAGGTGACCTGCAGTGTTCTATTAGAAGATTTCAACATCGTAACTACACTACCTAGATAAGTTGCAAGTGATCATCACAAGTTTATAGTATATATGACAGCCATAGTAGCAAAGCCATCTCATCAGTAACAATCATTAAATCAACCAGCACTGGTTGTATATGACAAGCTTAAGCACTTTCATCATCACTATGCAGCCAAAATGCAAATTAAAGCTCATAAAACAGTTGGTCCACTAAGAAAATATAGATTTTCCAATCCCAAAAGAAAAATCAGAGAATGACAAAAAGAAAGATTCATACATAACATTCAACATGCAAATTCATATCCACCTTCATCATAAACATTTTCATCACATCTAATGTAAGCAGCATGTGGAAATATAAGGAACTAACAAATATTAGAAAAGAAAATCCTTCTAACATGCATCAACAGTGAAAAGCATTGTTGGAGGCAAAAATTGGCAAACACTTACATGCTCACTGCCCTGGTCACTACTTTCATTGTCTGACCCCTTAATATCACCAAATGAAGGAAGACTGCAAGGTGATGATTGTTCCAATTGATTTATGTCTGTTTGCACAGCCTTGCACTCTCGAAGGCATCCATCTTGCATCTGGAATCTCAGTTGTGTCATATTGGCATTCTGATCATCATTACATTGATTTTCTCCCCTACCAGGCATTTCAAATCCTTTATTTTTTTCACCACCAACAGAACTATTAAATAAAACCCAAGCCATCTTATTTGCTGATACAGACTGGCCACTGCTTGAATTATCCTCTTGAGGCCTCCCAGCAACTGCAATAACCAATTAAGAAAACAAAAAAAAATTGAATGCAGAGAAAAAAATTTCACGCAAACAAATACTCCAAATAAAAGTGCACAAATTGGCCATACCTGCAGAAACAGACTGAAACAGTTTGGCACCAGATAAAGCATCTAATCCTTTGTAGATTGTTACTATGTTTTCTAAAAAAGCCAAAGGCCTTAAATCTGCCACAGTAACAATTATAACATGTACGAGTTAAATAGTATTTATTGTCAGCTGGATTAGTTTCCAATAACTATTTTCTAACAAAACAATCAAATTCACTCCTAAACATGATGAAATGAACATAAAATTGAACAAAGAAAAGCTTTTCATTCTTAAATTAAAAGAGCATAACTTCCATCAAGACAGGACAAATAATGATCAATCTTTCATAAAACTATACCTGCATCAGTGCACTGAGATTTACACATGGGACAATCCGAACAACATTGTGTGGATCTGGGTATGCATGAACTGCAATAAATTTTGAGAGCAGAAAATACAACTTAGTTTTAATGAAAGCAAAAATAAACTGATGATAACCAAAGGTAAAATAGGGAACATACTTGCAAAATATGTGATCACATGGGAGCAACAATGGTCTATTGAATAGGTTCAAGCTGCAAAACCAAGAACAATAGAAATAACATCATCAAATAAACCAAAAAAGAAATGGTTTGGTAGAACATTTTGAGCATAACCAAAAACACAAATTTATAAAGGAGAGAAGATAATAAATGTGAATAGGTTATGCACGGTTAGACTTTGTTTTGTTATTGAGGTTGCTGTTGCTTTTCAATTATTATAGGACGTAAAAACTGACTGTTTGATATTAACGAAAAAAAACTAATGAATCAAACTAAAAACTAGTGTTAAGACACACTTCTTTAACATTACTATAAAAATACACTAAAAACACCTCAATTTCAAACGAAGCCTTAGATTCTCAATAAAACAGTTCAGGGGATGTTTGAGCCCCGACGCCTCAGTTGCCATAGTATTTGACAAAAATCCCTCTTTTACTTAGTAGCTAATCTATAAATGATTCCATCTCACAACACAATAGCTCAATCTCAAACGTGCCCTCATTTGGGAGTTAAAAAAGCGATCTTTGATGCAATCTTGAACATCATTAATTCAAAATAATAAAAAAGAAATTGATTTATTATTTTCTGAGAAATCGTAACCCAATATATCAAAAGCTCCAGAAAACCCCTTATTTAATTCCTATTGAGTAAGTTTTCATCGACCATAACAAATGAAAAAGAAAAACAAATTAAAAGATGAACAAATACTAACCACAGGGGGCATTTGAGCTCGAGAACGAGTTTCTGGAGATGAAGAACCAACGGATTCAAAGCCCGGATACTGTTTCCAGTAGAATCTGCCATTGTCAAGATATAGCAGAACAGGGAATCGATTGAAGCAGTAAGGTCTTTTAAGCGCCGGGGGATTGGAGGTTATTGAAGGATGGTATTTCTAGCTGATTGTAAAAAGTGAGGTCTGGACACGTGGAGGGGTAAGATTTGGTTTAGGGAGGCAGTCAATATGATTTGACTTGAGGAGCCAAAACAGAAATTTGAAGTAGGCGCTCATCTTATGGTTTCTGGGCAACTCCCGCCCGCGCGATTCTTTCATTATTGGGCGAGGAGAAGATTGCCCAATTCAAACAAAATCTCGCGAGAATTTGGTTGAAGTGTCGTCTAAAAATAAAGAAAATAAGATTGGGCCATACGCAACCTCCCCTTTGCATTTCTAACAACTGTTCCTTGACCATGGCATAATTTCTGAAGAACAATGGCAGCATTACTTGTACTATTCAATTTGTACAAACCATCTTTGGCTAAACCAATGCAGCCTAATGCTAACAACCAAATATGCCCTTAAGGTATTAACAACTTTCACAATTCCAAACATTACTTGCAAATTTACCAAAATATTATGGTACGAACTTTTTTTTATCAAACTAATTAAACATATCAATTTTAAAATTAAAAATTCCCCGTAACCAAAACTTGAAAAAGTTTACATTTTTTTTGTCTCGTTTAGAAACAACAAACTCTTTGTTTGTAATTTTTTTTTCATTTTTGGTTTCCAAAAGTTGATTTTTCTTACAATATGAAACAATCAAACAAGCCCAAAGAGTATTAAATTGAGTTAAATGTTTGCTGTACTTATTCAGTAACTTTTAGTTGAACACATAAGAAAAATTCATTATTATTATTATTATTCCCTTGAATTCATTATAACCATGTGAAAAAGAAATTAATAATTGGCAGTGACTTTAATTTGATGCCAAAATTGGGCAGAACAATGCACAAATCATCGTATGTATTTTTTTCCAATGTTACCACTCTTCGTCGGAGCAGAAGCATTCCCTTCGTCTTTGCTTTGCAGTCTAGCAGAGTCCTCTATGTAAGTAATTTCAAACCCCGACAACTCTACTCCTGCATCGTCTTCTTGCTGGCTGATCACAAACTCAGCTGCATCATCATGTTCGCCGCTTGGCCCCTCTGACAACCAAACTCTTAACTCCAAAGCTTCTCCAGAAATATACTTAGCAGGGATGGAATCTGCATTCAAACTCGTGGTTTGAATATTTGTCACAACTTCTGATTCGTCTATGGTCGTTTCATCCTTGTCCGACACTACAGAATCCTCTGAAGATATTCTACTGTCGTCCTGGAAAGAGTCACTTGCATGCTTAATTTGATTTTCGTGCTGTTCTTCAGATGTTTCAATCGGCTTGTCTTTTTGAAGAGACTTAGTTTTCTCAATCTCTATTAGCCTTTGAATTGCTTCGGTTGCGGCATTCTTAGCCCGTTCATCATCGTCAACATACCTAACCAAGTAAGAAACATGTTGGACATAATCCAGAAAAGGGTTTCTTGGTCTCATATATACTGAAGACTGAATCATTGCAAAAGTAAGCTTCAAATTTGGCAACAGTTCAATGATAAATGAGTGTATAAGAAACCAAGAAGCTTATGATCCTTGTAATTTTCAAGCTCGTCGAAATACCAAGAAATTTAAAGCATTTTAACTGGGGTACAATTATTGATACAAGAGCGCAACTACAACAGAACAAATCACCAAAGAGAGGAATTTAAGAAGCATTACCTTTGAGGATCTAATCCAGCTGAAAGAAAGGCTGAGTTCATCAGAGTGGCAAGAACCGTGGGATCTTCGGAGAAGTATCCTCCATACCTTGCAATCTCAATGAGAAAATGAAGGTCCACGATAAACTGTTGGACAAGCTGTTTCTGTAACAAATGGCATAATGGAACAAATTCAGAACCTGACCTAGCATCAGATGGTAGGTACAGTATCATTGTAAGAGAAATGCCAAATGAAATGGATATATTCCAACTGATTTCACATTTTAGCTTACTAAAAATTTTGGGAAAGGGATCCATGAAATATTTAGCAACTGAGTATAAAGGATTGCATCCAAAATGAGATTACGCCAAGCAATAGTGCAAATGGAAATACTAGAAAGAAATTGATTTCCTTGTGACAAAAGCAATAGCTTAACACCATCAATACACAGTTTTTCTTAAATTGTCATTAAAGTTTGCAAAATTCACTAAAAAAAAAGCTGGTGGCCCTTGTGGACTTCGAGTCCACTTTTTATATTTATTTTTTCTCTAAAATATAATTTATGTTTATTACCATATCTATATCTATCTATCTATATATATATATATTTATATATATATTTGACTATCAAATAGTACAGAGTCATCATCAATTTGCCCATCAAAAATTAAGACATTTTACAATTGCTCCAGGTAGATTATACTCAGTTCTTGATATTTAAATTACAGGCTCACCTCAATGACTGTGTTAGAGAAAATGAATTAAGCATAAGTATCAAACAGTACCTGATCATAAGCATCAGAATGTTGTCCACTCAAATTCTCTTCAGTTAGCCCCCAGATCTGTTTGTTGTTTGAAATCCAGAGAAATATGGTCTCTACCAGCTCCTGCATAAGCTCCATCAACCAGTCCGGTTCAAAAAGATTTTCTTCAGAAAGTTTGTTTACTGTCCTCAGTTTGAAAAAAAAACCCTGAGCATAGCATGCCAGAATTAATAAGTGGCTTATCTCCTAAACATCACATCAATAACATTCTACTAGTAAATGTTAATTGTCTGATCCTCATAATCCTTTAGCTCTTCTTTTCCATATTTTTCCTTTTTTTTTCGGGTTCTAATATAGAATTGAGGAGTTGCAGCAAATAGAGCAATATCTTCACTCTAAAAGAAGCAAAGCATACCTGTAATGCAGCAGAGGGCATCCCATTGCACAACATGTTATGATCGCCCGCATTATCAGTGCAAGTTTCTGGTGTATGCCCAGAGCCAGTTTTGAGAGACATCTTTTGGTATGTCAATCGCTGGCAGAAATGAGCTCTGAGCCTATCATTAGCCTCTTGGATAAACAGCATATAACTATTAAATTCTCTCTGTTCAAAGGCAACTGATTGATTGATGTCTGTAAAGATACTTCTAACAGATACAGAGAAGAAATGTTCTAATGTTGATAAATTAGCTAGAATAGAAACTTGTTGTGGCAGTGATTCTGCCAACTTTACTCTTGAACCTTCTTTTTCTGTAACATATTTTTCACCATTCATGGCTCTTTCAAGGATGACAAGATATTCTGCAAAGAGATCTGTAAGAGCTCTAAGGATAGAACCTTCCATTTGAAAGGAAAATAAAGGGGTAATGTCTGCAATGATACCCTGAAAAGCACAAAAGACAAAAGATAAAGTGAGTTACAACTTAAGGTACATATGACAAAATACTAGAACACTTCAGCTATAAAACACAGTAATCACTGAATGTGTTCTTGGTTGATACTTTTCAGTTCCTGATAATATGCCATTACTTAACCAAAAAGGGTACTAATGAACTATGAGATAATTTCAGTTTGATTGACTTTACTAACTTTGCTTCCTAGTGCAAACCATGATCTGATATATAAAAGAAAACCAATATAATTGTGCTCTGTATGTTGCCTCATCATAACCAACAGTCTAGTATTTTACTTGACATACAAACTTAATGTCGAACAATGGCCAGGGCAATTTTATGATGTAAAAGTTATGGCATTCTTTTCATACACCAAAGAAATTGCATAGCAAAGAATTATTACTGCACTCTACACAAAAAGAAAGAGTAATGTTGCACTTGCATATACAGTTGGCATTCAGTACAAAGGTTATTTGATATCATCACTCGTCCTTTTTTCTTGAATAAATACATGATTTCCATGTAATTAATGCAAAAAAGCATAGCAATGCAAGTAACACCAGGGTAGTTCAATCCCTACTCTTGCTCTACTTAGTGATTCTGATCATACAATCATCTAAAATGAAATCAAACAGACCTGCAACAGTGTTATAAGCTTCCGACCACTGCTAGTGAGCAGTAAATATCCTGGTTGACGCTCAACAGCCATAGAAGACCCCACGTCAGTTATGATTCCTGATACAAGATATCTACCCAACACCCAAGCATCAGCTGCTGAAAAGATATTAATGACTATTTTTATATGGTCTATCTGCATCAGTAGAACTTCTTCCATACAGGGTTGAATTTGTTTGATCAAAAATGGCCGCAACACCAGTCTCTGAGTTTCTAGCATAGAACAAAATGACATTGCAAACTGCATGGATTGTACTGCCACGGACAGTCCACCACTTATTTCTGACATGGGCTTAACATACTTGATAAAATAAACAACAAAAACTTCTGTTTCTTCACGGGCCCACTGAACAAGTTGTGAGGCATAAGGTGAAGTTTCTCCATATAACATTACAAAACTCCTTGCAGCTTGAGAAATCATTGAAAACACAAACTTTGCTAGTTCCCTAATGTACACCCCGTCCAAGAAAGACTTTGAACTCTGCAAATTATGTACTCCAGTTGCAATGTGAGAATGGTAAAACTTAAGCAATAACTGAGTTGCAAGGTGGCTCTCACCCAGTCTGCAAAGTCCAGCCATTGTCTTCTGAAGTTCTGGTGCAGCTATTCTCGGATTTTCAGCCAGCAGTGTTAACTGCATTGTGAGCATGGCTTTTCTCTCAGAAAGTGCATAGTTATATCCCACTAGAACATCCGATGGAGAATTGTCACCATATTGTAGCCTTTGGAAGTTCTCCTCCTCCATTTCTAGAATGGTTATGGCTTCATCAATCCTGTTCTCAGCCAGAAGCATGTCGAGTGTTTCTGATACGTTACTGATGTAAGCGTCCAGTTTACATGGTGTAGATGGCTCAGCAGTTACTGAATCATCAATAACAGATTCAATTGACTCTTTTGATAAAGCACTTAGATATATGCCATCTATGAGATCTTTTACAAGTTTTCTCTGTAGAGTAACCTGGCCTTTCAGTTGCATCAGTTGGTTTTCCATGCCTTTTGATTCCTCAAATATTCTGCAAATATTATTATTTATTCTTTCAATATCGTTCAGATTAGGATGAAACGTTATCATAAACTCTGAGAACAGCATTTGCTTCACAATTCAAGAAAAGCTTTTTAGTGTAAAATTCCCAAGTTTTTGGATGTAATTTGGAAAAAAAATACCCCTCAGAAAACAGTGAAAGTAATAATTTTAAGCTAGTTTCTCTATTCGTGTCCCAGGACTGTTTGTGAAAACTTCCAACTAAAGGAATTTCGCCCAAATTTCATGTACTCAGTCTTTTCAGAAACAAGGAAATTCCTTTCCAATTATATACCAAAAAGTGATATCATTAAGCCAATGTCAATAATGATTAGCGAAAGCCAAAAAGGATTCAGACAAAACTTACCTAACAAAGGTCGCATAGTTCAAAAAAATATTCCTGTGAAAATCTTCGTCTGACTCCGCCTTTAACTCCAGAAGTTCTGAACAAAGATGCCTAATCCCCTACAATCAACAGCACATTTCAAAAACCACGCCAACCGATCAAAATCAACACATATATCTGGCCTAAATTAAACACAAAACGTTTTTAAAAAATTACCTTTGCTGTCATAGACTGTAGCTCAGACTTCTTTTTTCCCAAGGGAGGGGGCGGGGAAGAGGAGAGTAGGTAAGAAATAACTATTGGATGGATCTTTGTGATGATTGCACAAACAATGAGTTAATAAGATTAAAAAGGAGGGTTTTTTTTTCGTTTTTTTTATTTTGTTCTGTGTTTTCTTGCTTTTCTTGGGGGATATATTATAATACAGGTTTGGTTTTTATTTTTTTTGACGGTTGACTGTTTAATTTTTCTTGTTACGCTTTGTGATTTTTTTTGGAGAGAATAAGAGCAAGACCACGGGTAAAATAGACGAAGAGGAGGGAAGTTATATGGAGGTTCCGTTGTCGTGCTTGTCCTCGTTGGTGGTGTCCGCCAAAATGATGACATGTCTCATGCAGACTGGAGGCGATTGTAACAGGGTAGGTCCAGTTTGTATCTGGAGGTATCCTGCCTTTTGTGTACGGAGGGTGGGGGGAGGTGAGGGAAAAGGGCAAACCAACACAACTGATCACAACACCGTCATGCCTGAACTAGGGATGTCCAATCCGAGGAGAAGCACAGACTCCTTGAGATTGTTGGAATTGTTGGACTGCAATTTTGTAGGCTTTGTATCTATATCTTATCCTTGTGTCGTCGCTTTGAGAGATAGTGGTTCCCGTATAAAACTCAATTCACTGATGTTTTCACGTTACATATCGCATGAAATGGACACAAGGATGAAAGCCGGTTTGTAGGCAGTAAGATTATGTTGTGTTTTCTTCTCTTTGTGATGTCTAGAACAGATAATTAAACTATGGTAGAAATTACTGAGCAATTGGTAAATACAAGTTGAGGATCAGTCGCGCTGGGAAGAATAAGATTTGAGTTTTAAAAATCGTGGGAGGCCTATATTCAAATAGAAGACGGGAAGGTTTCGCTCCGAGAGAATGTATTCCCGCACATGGGTGCGTTGCGAGACGTGGCCCGATGCCTCTGCCGCCAGAACACTGAGGGGGATTTTCAAGTCGCTCCCAGAAGTTCATCCTGGACACTGTGTCAGAAAGAAACTAGGTTAATGGCATGTCTATTTCTTAGTACGACGAGTAAGTTATTTTTTGATTTAATTTTAGGTTCCTTCAATTGACACCCAAAAGAGCAACGGGTTCGTTTATCTTTTTGACTGGTAGGTGGTTCCAGTGGCTTTCTTTGAAGTCATCTCCCAGATTCTGGCAGCACCCAACCGTGAGTGCCCCCGCATCCGCCAGGGGTTGGGGGTTGGTAGGCTTCGTGACTCTATGTGGATGCCCTTATCGCCGGCTCGCACTTAAAGCCCGTTCTCTGAACATGGATTTGGTTTTGTCGGGTTATCTGACACATTGTTGTCTTTCTTCTGTTTGGCACCGCTAGAGTTATTCCACGAACTACTTTTTGAGAAGGGGCTTCCCCGACATGGGTCAACGGATAGGACACGAAATGAGCTGTGACTCGGGACGAAAGAAGAGTAGTTCCATATCTTGATGAGTCTCCTAACCGGACGAAGTTCCATCATGAAACATGGATACTTACTGAATAACAGTGGGTCCAAGAATGTATTGCAGAAGCAGCCAGGCCCGACCAACCAAGTGCAGCTCCTGGTGTAACCTTCGAACGAAAAAGTAAGTTATGTCTATATGGTCAAGATTTGAGTTGTGCGCAAACCGACAATTAAGTATTCTTGATTGTCATCTAGACGGCTGCCCTGTATCTAACCATCTTTGTCATTTTTTGGACAGAGTAATTTTATGTTGTTAATTTTTGTGTCTCATCATAGCCTTTGTATTTTTGTTTTATATATAATTGTCCCGCCTCCATCAAGTCACCCGTCGGGTCCTCCTACCCTGAAGCCCCTGTCAATTCATTTTGAGAATTGAACTCTCCCGTCCCACGCGCTAGCTTCCCATTGTATAACACTGTTTTAAAGCTCAGCCAAAAGCAGCAAGGGGTGGAAAAATTTCGGTCAATCAGTCACAAATACACACTAACTAAATGAAATATTTCTGACAAGCCTCGATAACTAACACTTCCTTAATGGCTCTCTAGACCTATTCTCCACCATGTTTTACGCAGGGCATGATATACAAGCGAAAGCTGTTTGTTTTGATCTTAGGAATCAGACCATAAGCACTACAACTCGTCTAACGTCAGAAGTTTGTCACCTAAGCTGACGGATACCCCCGGTCCTCCCTTTTGGTCCTCATGATGGCACTAATGATATTCAACCCGCAAACTTCGGGCCGATGTACGGGTGGAAGAACAGCTTGGTCAAGACCAGTAGGGCTGCGTATGTTCGATACCAGCATTTACTTTGAACCCCCATTAGAGAGGCATACCTGACACCTTAAGAACTGACTAAACTGCGATTCTGCGACTATCTGTGACGCGCCTTTTGAAATCCTGTCTTTGGATCAAATAATGATTTCTTCCTCGTCTTGTGCCTTCATTGAGATCTAGTTATTCCATTGCCGCTTTCAGTATAAGTTGGTGCCAACCCTTTTCCGACTATTACCAGAGTGCTCCTCTTTCATAGAAGTCGCATGTGTGCCCAGTTACTACTGTAGAGCTTTGTTAGATTAGGACGTCAGATTGAACGCAATTCGTTTGTCATATGTTATCGTGAGTCTCATCACTATCCGAAGAGCCTCATCAGAACTATTGGGTGCCCTGGCATCTACACACCACTTTCGGAATGGATACGTCTTGGTAACCTCCTTGACCATGTGGCAAGTTTGTGCAGAAATCCGCTGTAGTGACATCGTTCTTTTGCTGAATTCTTGCTACTTTATATTTTCCGCACGCATCGCGTTCGGAGCAGAATTCTCTAGAATCGGCTTAACCCCAAATGTGGAAGCTCTATGAGCTTACCTCAGCGCAACCTTTGAGGGTTGGTATCGTTGCTATATCCTGAAGGAGGATTGAGTTTCCATCCAAAGTGATGTCTCCATGGCCAGCGCCATCCCAACGTTCTTAGCCGCACAAGCTGCCGGTCGTCCCTAGGCCTGTTCTCTTTGTTCAAATCCTCTAGATCCGTAAGGATGGTAAATGGCAGCCATTTGTTTTTTTTTTTTTGTGTTTTTCTTTTGGGATTTTTTTCCTTCATATTCTAGTGGGAAATCATAATTCATAAGTTTTATTAGATCTTTTTTTTTTTTTTGTTTTTTGGTGTAAAGACATTTTTTTATATTACTAAAATTCAACTCATTGTCATTTATCCTTTTACACCTGATTCCTCAGGGAGATGCAATTGCTCTTTTCTCTCCTGTGTATATGGCACCCTTCCTGCCCATTCAGATACATGCTCTCCGATTATCTTGTCAATTGTTCCCCCTGTACTACATTGATACCACCCCTCTCTTGAAATGAAAACAAGTGACCCAAAATTTTAAATGGTTCAATATCGATAATGACCAGCTTATGTAACACAACAGCTTCACAAGAATACATATTAGATAAATGCAGAAAATAAGTCCAATATTAAGTTTACCCAGCATCTTTCAATAACAGTCTTGGGCTGCGCCTTTCATTGATATATCCTGCACAGCCTGGTCCTCTACTGTTGGACATCGCACATGTCGGCTCCCATCGAAGGCCTGATCTTACCGAAAAGAGTCTTGCATGCCCATTAGTGCACACTTTTTCATTCTGCTTCTTGCCCGCAATCTGTCGACAATGCCCGAATCAAGAGCTTCTGAAGCTAACCACCCCCCGTCTACTTCTTCATCGAGGCTCCCAAAGCTTATGTCTTCTTGCCTGTCGAATATAGAAAACACCACATATCAACAATGTTTCCCTAAAAACTAGTAGGCATTAGATATTTAGACCCTCATCCCTCAATATTGCAATATATTAGGAAACATATGCTAATGCTTATTGTTTTTTGTGGGTTGCTTCCTTAAACCATGGAGTTTCTAGGATTGAGAGAGTTTTTACATAACTGCATAGCCTCATCACAGATTTCAGTAGTAACTTTCAACTATTATTACACCACTCTCATTTACCGACAGATGAACACTACTAGATATATTTTTTTTCCAATAGAGTAACTGAATACGAAACCTTTTCAATTCCATACATCAAACTGCCAGTCTAAAATTCATCTGTCACAATAGCTCAGAAATCCCCAGCTCTACCATTCTTCACAAACTTAGTGTTCGTGCCTTGGAGTATATATAACCCTTGCACCATCCACAGTATGAAATTCAAACTTGGTGAACACCCAGATAAACAGATTCAGCGCT
>BNST01001147.1:0-31447 GCA_019650275.1 Xylocarpus granatum
TAAGATCATAAAAGTAATGCTTCAGAGGCCCTATAAGGGTAAGGGGATTGGTAAGTGGTTGATTTAGTAGGCATCTCCGGGGAGCAGCAAGATGCGCTATGTTTGACTGTCGACAAGAGTTTGCATTCTGCCACTTGCAAGAGTCTGCAGTCATGTGACCTAGCTTGTTGCAATAGTGGCATTGATTTTGGGTTGAGACTTTGCTTGCTTACTTTCACTCTTCCTTCAGTGAGCTACTTAAAGTAAAGGGCACTCTTAGCATAGATTACCATTCTAACCTATCCTTGCTGGTAGATAGATGCGCTTAATTAGTTACCTGACCTCTTGGAATAGAGGACTCTTGAATAAGTGGACTTCGACTGGGCTTTGGATAGCTTTGAGAAAGGGTCAGGCGAGAAACGGCTATCAATGGCTTGAAGAGGTAAGCCTATCAACGGTGAGAACCCGCATACTAGTTCTGTTCTAAGCCCACTCCTAACGTGGGCGACTTAGACTGATTAGCTCTTATTGTATTCTATCTATTGGATTTGAACTGAGACCGAAGCAAATAAAGAAAATCAATTTCTTGGCTCCCTGGAATGGGTGATAAATGAAAGTGACCATGGGAAGATTAGAGTGAACTCACTAGGAACCTCATTAAAGATAGATAGCTACCTTAGAGAACTTACACAGTCAATTGATCTATCCTAGGTTAAGGAATTAGGGAAGAAGGCTTTCAAAATCTACAATGTCCTTTCCTGTGAATGAATAGGTTGGAGAATATTTATACGTTGATGCGGGCCTACCACCAAATCTCTGCAGTGAAGTCCTTTGCCGGATAGCTACTGACCAGGAAAGCTTGCTTTTTCCAAAAGGATGGCCAATTCTGAATGCCCCGATTATAGATTCGCTATTCTGTGTTTTGAAACCTTTAGGAAACATTAAGATAGAAGAAAGGGTTCATTTCCACGATCCAGGGGTCTCTTAACTACATGAATTGGTCAAGCAAGATGAGCCCAACCTTCCGGACTTCCTCTTCTGCAAGAGATCGATATTGAGCGAGCTTTCCTGAGCCTGCTTGGCCAATTGGTCTTAGTAGACTGCCCGCGGTGGCATCCTTTGTGAGGAGCGGAGCGAAAGAAAAGCTTACCTCTGAGACTGAGCGAGCTGTCTTTGAACTTGGGCTGAGAAGAAAGCTTAATAGAGCTCTTCGGATGGAGTAAGATAAGAGATAAGAGGCTCCTACTACAATATTACATATTGCCTACTTTACGGGTTACGGGTGAGCTACGAGCAGGCTTGATACCACTCCTTCGGACCCTTCGGACTCCAGCGCTTAGAAGAATCCTTATTAAACTCTTATTACATAGATCCTTCCCTTGAGCAACAAGCTAATTCCCTGACTAAAGAAAGAACTGAGACTGAAAAATATTATACCAACGCTTACCTTTTTCTTTGTAAGTCAACTTCCATCTTCTAAAGGGAGAGTAAACTCACCTTAGCAGTTTGATTATCCATTTTATTCCCCTGAGATTGAAGTTGCTACTGTACCTGTCTTTGAAGAATGCTTCGAACCCGGCCTAAACGCTTCCTGAGACTCAACCCTACTTCGTCTTCGCCCTCCTGCCTTTCCAGTAGTGGATTCAGCTCATATTAGAAATTCTTACTTCACGAGAGAGATACTCACTATTGATGAAGGGTATACCCACGGGAGAGATACCGAAACTAGAAGCTTTGTTGCACCGCGCTCATTGACTTTCTATCAGAGGGGTTGACGTTCAGTGCCGTAGGTCAGAAAAGGAATGAGAGATGAGAAGGTGGGTTGCGTATATAAGCCCCATTTGACGGTCTTTCTTTGGTCGAGTAGTCAACTACCTCTTTGCCCAAGGATTGCGAATATGCTTGACTGAGATTCCAAGCAAGGCCTAAAAGACTGCTTCTTGAGCACATGAATATGAAATGGCTCCCGAGCCTGCGAGAAAGTAGAAAGCCCCTCCTTTTTCAATGCCATCTGACCCATCAACCCCCACTTCCGGATATTCAAATTCTGTATTTCCGCCTGGCCTCCCTTCTGAAATAGATCTTTAGTCCCTTGCAAGCTTTGAATCAATCTAACTATCCTCGGGCAACCTTTGAGTAGACCACAGGCGGGTCGGATAGAAGCTTTTCAAAGGATTCAGGCACGACTCCAATGCTTATGGAACGAACTACGACTTTCATTGAGTTACGGAACTACGACTTGCATTGATCCTTTCTTATGAAATGGAAGATCAGGGCTTATTCTCTCCTTGCTGTAGAAATGGAGATTTTCTTTCTCGTACTCGCCCGTACTTGAGACTCTTTCTCGGCTTGACTAAACCTATCTTTCTTACCGTGCAAGCCCTTGCTCGCTTTGAGAAGAGGAATTGGAACTTCTTTTCTTTATTTGCCTTGAGCCTTGCTTATTCAATTACTAGCTTGCTAACTAGAACAATTCCTGACGTGAGCTACTCAGACGGATTGGACTGAAACCGGCCTAAAAGCAAAGATAAGAAGTGGCCTATTCCTTCCCCCAATAGATCAGTATATCGCCCCTTCCCCTGAGGAAGGCACGGGAGCACCCCCTTAATGAGAGATCTTGAGCTTGACTCATCGATGGAAAATCGATCTTTCTACTCTTTCTCGCCCCGCCTAACATCTCTCATTCCTTTTCTGACCCCTTTAGCGGCTTCACCTTTAGAATTACGTATTTGATTATTAATGTGTCTTCTTTCTTGCTCTTCGCCGCCTACATCGACGGAACTTCTGAACTCAAGTCCAGATCTGCTTTGCCGCGTTCCTCCCCTTCTCCTTCGCTGACTAGACTCGTGCCCACTCCACTGTCGATGAAGAATGCTTTTCGGGCGTAGAAGCTTTCCTTAACTAAAGCATTCCCTTTCCCGCTTGACTGGAGCATTTCATTTCTTTACTTGACCAGACCAATTCACATAGAATTTCTATTGAGAACAATTGCATCACCCATTGTCTAATTCGTTTCGTAGCTTATTGGCATTCGATCTTTCTCCTTCGACGAAGCCTAGCTTTCTGACTGGGCAAGCAGCTCCTACCGAATTCGCTCCTAGACTGCTTTCAAGGTTCACGTTCACTACGGACGGACGGAAACTCCTACTGGCATTCCTCGTTACTTGACTGACCCACAATCCATTGAATAAGTTCAGTTCAACCTGAGATTCCATAGGCGATGAACATCAATGAATCGACCGAGCTTTGAAAGCAAAACACTTCTTCTGATAGAGGCGGAGGAAATGAAAGCATCTCATACCCAGCCATTATGGACACCACTACCATAGGACGGACATACCAAATGTGTGTGACTGGTATCGGTGGTGTCACCTAGGGATTGCACCATCAGCATTAGTCAAGAAGGAAACCTCAAATTCATTCACCGATCGATGAACTACTAGACAGCAAGCCCTTATATCCTGCAAAGCACGTCAAAAGAAGCTTTTGCTTATAGGGCATTCAGTAAGCGCAGTGGACCCGGTGAGACTTTCAGTTTACTTTCTCGATTCGATCCACGAGAGGCTGTCAGTTTACCTAGTAACCAAAGTCGAACTCGAACCGCAATTGACTTCATTGACCCAAAACCATTGGATATAGGTCAATGCAATCATCCGAGCGACTTCCAACTTGCGATCTATAAGACATACGTGATTCAGAGATCGCATATTATTCATCTAGAGGGAATTCTAATAGAAGAAGGAAACTTAGTTGTTTATCAACTAAGCCAACTCTCACCAACTTGATTCTTGTAGTAAAATCCCCAAACCTTGACCATTTCATAATGACAATCCATACCACCAACTAATTCATCCAACTAGAGTTGGTTATTTACAAGTTTGAATTAACCCAAATTCATTTTTCCCTTTTTAGGGTATGAGAATGACTTGGTGGCAAAGTACTCTATAAATCCTCTCAAAATAAAAAAAAACTCTAATAAAGAAAAATTCGTCAAGTTGATACAAAAGCCTAAAGCATTTTGTTCAGCTAGCAATGGTTTGAGAAAGCATGCGAGCTAGTGTAGTTATTCAGCGAATGTCAAGCTCGAAACCGTTCTCTTTTTCTTAAAGAAGAAAGTTCCATCTCGTTTCATTGGCACAGATAGTTTTCACCCTTCCAACATCAAATTTATTTGTTCTTGCTGGCATGTGAGTGCAAGTTTGTCTAAGGTAATCATGTTGTGTAGTCAACTTAGCAATCAAGAAGGCAACAAAGAAGGCTAAGAATCCATAGAAATCCCGCCATTGTCTACAACGAGGGTCCAAAGGAGAAGAAAAAGAATAAGTACATTAAAAGTAGCCTAGAAAAAATGCTCTTTCTTGATAAGCCACTGAGCACTCACTAGCTATAGGGTCTGGTCTTGCAGAAGACCAATGGGTACAAAAAAAAGAGATCCTCTATATATATGCAAATGCAATTGTTCTAGTTTGTTGACTATGTCTACTTGCTGATGTGTGTTTGGTTTGACAGTCTTCCTCATGTCTTTGTTGCATTTTTGATAGAAAGAATGTTGTTGCTTTAAACAAATGTCTTGAAGATATCTCTTAAAAGTGCTTGTGTTGTTGTAATTTTGTCTTTCTCTTGTTAGTATAGTCTAAGGCCCTGTAGTTAGGATATTCCCGAATCCGTAATAGCTCAAAAAAAAGGGGTCTATTAACAAGTACCACGGACTCAGCTATACGTTTGGAGTGGAAAGCGAATACAGGCTCATGTAGTACTAAATAATCAATCTAAAGATAGCTCACCTCTCCTTCTGCCCCTTGCTTGGAATGCCTCTATCTCATAAGCTGAGATAGAACAATAATTACCAGCCAAGGAGGATACATGAAGACAAAGATTGGGTCAAGAAATTCTGTTGTGAAGAGTAGAAAAGTTGTTCACTGTTGAATTGCGGTCCATTTCTTGGTCTAATAAATGAGATCCTTAGGTATTGATATAGATATAGAAGGTGCACCGTAAGGGGCATTAAGAGATTTCACTAGCAAGATTGACAAGAGAGATTGAAAACCATTCCATTCTTAGTTTGAGACTCTCTTAGTGAAGGATCCAAAGGAGAATCAATGTAAATACAGAATTCGATCTTCAGGGCGAGACATGATGAAGGGTCAGATCAATCCATTCCAGCGTTCATCCGTAGAGAAGAGAAATGGAAATAAAAGCAAAGATGGGGCTCAAGATTCACTCTCACTAAAATTGATAAGAAGAAATTCTAGTGGTGGAATAGGAGTCAGTGCTCAACTAGTTATAAAGGCTGAGGAGTCTACAGTCTACCCATTGGCATTGTTTAAAGAACGAAATCTAAATTCCTTCCACTTTAATACTTGTAACTAGAAGTCCTAAAAACTTAGTGAAAAGGAGCTTGGCATGTATGTGTTCAAGTGGTAGAAAACTACCTCTGTGGCAGGATTTACCAAGTATAATTCAACAAGACCCTAGCCTGTCCTATGGTCCTGAACAGAGGTTCACCCTAAAAAGGGAGCCAAGAAGCCTTCATTTCTCACGGGGAATGAGAGATCTCATACAGTAAAGAAAAGACCTAAACTAACAGGTCACCCAATGCACATTGAAAGCTATGATAAGGAATGCCCTTTTTAGCATCTTTGAGCTAAGCTTAGCCCTCTTCTTATCCTAAACCCCTAAGGAAAGATTGATGGTTGATCTAGCAATTCAGTTAAGTAATTAGTTAGTCTATCAAGCTGAAACTAGGAAGTCTAAGACTTAAGGGAGGGCACCCTTTGTTGCCCCACGTTAGAACTCTTGTTAGCCAGCTCTTTATGGCTAAACCCTTTTTTTAAACACCGATTTAATCGTAAGCCTCATCCTTAACTTTTGAACGGGTTCAAGAGTTTGGTTTGACTGAGACTGATGTTTCATCGGGTTCAGATGGGGATGGGAATGCGAATTTGGGCCTTGTATGATAAGGGACTTTTTCCAAAGATGAAGACCTAGAAAGCCCTAGAGTTAGAGCATATTGAGAAAGTAGCGTTGAAGATGGCCACCCTTTCTTTCCCTATGGTAAGTAGGGAAGTTTAAAGCAATAGCAAAGGCCATTGGGGATAGGATCTCTTTTTGCATCTACTAATGCTAATTCATATGCTTTTGAAACAATGTTTGGTTTGGCATTTGTGACTCCTTTAGTTGATTCATAAACAAAGTGCTTCAGCTTCATACGTGGGATTTGGAAAAGCCTTCTAAGCATGCCCCTGGTTCACGAGGTCATGCTTAGAAGCCTTCTAAGCATGCCCCTGGATAAGACTGTCTTAGGATTATAAATACAACCCATTATTTGTGAGGAGGTGATATGCTCCAAATTTTGTTATTTTCTCATCCAATAATCAAGAATTAAGTTTAACATTCTTGTTCACATTCTTGTTTATATTTTTGGCTATCTTTTAAGAGTTTTCTTGAGATAACTTGGGCTTAAGACAAGGTTAAGAGTTGTCTTTCTTGCTTAAGAGCTTAAGTTGAAGTTGAGAGTTGTCTTCTTCAACCAAGGCAAGTTGTGATAGGTTTAAGAGTTGTCTTGCCTATCCAACATATCCTTATATATATTAGTTAACCCAAAGGATAGCTTAGGGGATTTAAAAATAAGAAAAGAACTCAAGAATCAAACGGGACAGCAAGCTAGGAAGGATTTCAGCAGGCGTGCTGACCTCTAAGGTGTAGAAAATTTGGGGAAAAAAATCGGGACCCCTACAAATTGGAGCTCTCGTTGAGAGATCAACACAACCACCAGTTGAGAGGTAGCACGATCATCCCAACAAATTAGTTCTCTAGTTCAGACAGCACCACAGACACCAGTCAATTGCAAGGCATTAAGGTTACCATGACATCTAGGCAGCATTCACATGCACCATAGGAATAGACCTGGGAAGATTTCTTAGTCACCAGTCGCAAAAGAATCCTTGCCTTGGAGAGGAACTAGAATATGATCAATGACCAAGTAGGTGATATCAAACACCAACCATCCTCTATCATGCATTCTCTTGAACAGTTAAAGAGAGACACCCCGAGTGGCCGAAAAACAAGTCCAAACTGAAAGCAGATGCAAAATCATATGGATTTTCATATGAATTTTCATATGGATTACAAGTGCATGCTCCTACAAATTATCCACCAGAAAATACTCCAACAAGGACTATGCAGGACCAATCTGCCTTGTTGGCTAAACCTGGATTAGAAGACAAAGTTCCTAATCATATTCCTGTCCAGATTGAAGGACTTGCTAATCTTTCACAGATAGATTCACAAGCTGCAAGAAATCAGACCTTTAGACAATTCAATATGCAAACTGCAGCGAAAAATATGCTTAGTATGCAGCAAGCTTTACAAGGCACAAATATTGATCAAACACCATCATCTGCATCTGTTTTAGATTTTCAATTTCCTAGACAAAACAATGCTTATCTGTGTTACAGCTTGAACACTGAAGATCCAGACATTCCATGCAATGGTAAAGATTTCTCTAGCACACAAAAAATTAGCAAAGGAGATCCAGTAGTGATGCAGGAAGATCAAGAAAGCCGCATGGGCGGCAAGGAGGAAGTAGAGGCAGGACACTTCCCTGGATCATGTGGAAGAAGGTGAAATCAACTTGCATGCAGTAGGGGCAACCACCAAGCCTACTGCAATGAGGCTGCTCACAACCATAAACAACAAGAATGTTTTGGTGTTGATTGATAGTGGAGCCACCCATAACTTCATCAACACAAAATTGGTCAAAACACTCAGCTATGTCCGAAAAGGATTGCACCCTTTGAGGTAAGAGTGGCAAGTGGACAAAAGCTCAAGTGTGTGCAAGTTATCAAGGCAATAGCTATGCAGATTCAAGGAGTCAAGATAGAGACAAAACTGCATGTATTAGCCTTGGCAGGCCTTGATGTGGTTTTAGGCAACGCTTGGCCTAAAACCATAGGCAAGATAATGTTCGACTACCAATCCATGGCCATGCACTTCCAATGGAAGGGAAAGGACTGCACATGGAAGGCATCCACCACTAATGCAGTACATCATTGTGAGGTAAGTACCCTTGAATGACTATACAGAAAAAGGGCACAATGTCTTGCGGTTCTCTTGGCTACAAAGGAGGAAAACACAGCCGAATATCATGAAGGGCAGAACACGGACGAAAACATACCATTAGTAGTAAGGAACCTACTAGAGCAGTTCGGAGATGTCTTAGGAGAGCCATAAGGGCTACCACCCTTATGACATTACGACCATGCCATCCCATTAATCGACAAGACCACGGCGATTAATGTAACACGTTACTGGTATGCACACTTCCAAAAGAACGAGATCGAAAGATAAGTGGAAGAGATGCTATAGCAAGGTATTATCCAACCTAGCACTCCCTTTTTCTTCTCCCTTTCTACTTGTTAGAAAGAAAGACAGAACTTGGAGGTTTTGCACCAATTACTAGGCACTCAACCAAGCGGCTGTCAAGGATCGATGATATCATCATATTTATAGTATCCCTTGCTCATAAATAATGGGTTGTATTTATAGTAGTGGACAGCCTTATCCTAATTCAACTAGTACTTAAGTTCCTTATCCACTTAGATATGTTTTCCTTAGTCAACAAGGTTTTCTAAGACAACTAAAACCTTATCAAGATAGACTTATCCTAATTCAACTAATACTTAAGTTCCTTATCCAAATGTTTCCTAATGCTACTAGGTCTCTTGGTCTTTCTTGATTGACTAAACCTCTCTGTCCTTATCTTACCTTATCTTCTACAGCTGCTGACCTTCATACTAAAGTTGGGGTAGGGGTTTTTAGGCTATACAAAGCTAGCCCTTCCTCTATACTGGACGTTGTTGAGATAAAGGCTCTAAGAGACCTGGATATACTAATAAAAGACAATAAAAGAGGGTCTGTTACTAACCTCCTTCTCAAGAAGATGAGACTTCCCATCCTTATACTCAGTATATTTTTAACTAAAAAGGCGAGTTTGGGTCTTCCCTTGGTGGACGTAAGGGCATTGATCGAAAGAATAAAGAATAAGGGCTAGTAGCTCCTTCTCCTTAGTCTCAATTTGTGGATTATCCCAAATCAAGATCCCGTCTAGCTGCATAAGTGTGAGTTAGCTTTCCTTTTCGTCCTCCCTTGCTTACTATCAACTCTAGATCGAGAGACTAAAGGCGCTATTCCTAGCTAAAAGCCTAACTAGAGTGATTCCACTGTTATTCGCTTTTGCTATTAGCTCTCTTCTTGGCCTTGGCTGGCTTTCTTCTTTGTGAATTGGCTAAAGAGCTTATTTTAGGTGAAAAATACGGGGTTTCATAGCTCGATGTACCTATCATACTAGTAGTTTCATAAGGAATTTTTAAAGCAATCCTACAGCAAGAACACGACCACAGTCGCTATCTCTTACTAAGGAATATAGTCAGGGCTTCCTCTGCCCTATATGGAAGTCAATCCAGTCCGCCCAAGATCGAAGAAAGTCAGACCCTGTAGGAGAAGGGTTCCAAACCTTCTTTGTCTTATGGATCCCATTTGTTGAAGTCAATAAGAGGGAAGGTCTACCGTCAATGAGCTCCTAGCTCATGCAAGTGGGTAGCTGCCTTCATCTGATAAGGTAGCTCGGTAGTCTTGAGAAGCTACTGTTGGGCCTTGTATAGGTCCAACAAGTATCCCATTTTTCAGGGCACTATCACTATAAAGAGTAGCTACCTATTCGGCGACATATGAGTTTGTCGCATAATGAGCCGCTCTCCTTTGAGCAACCTCGAAGGTAAGCTGAGCTCTACAGGTGTGAATTGCTTTCTTTAGTCAGTGATGGTCCCCGTTTATCCCGATTTGGCTTTTCAGGCTTTCGTTTCTTGTCTGATAGAGGCAAGTAGTGCAAAGTCCCCTTGTTTTCTTTGAAATGTAGGATTAGATAAGCTGCTGCAGCTAGAGAGCTTAGAGTGCATTTAAGGAGTTTAGCTACTAATCCTATCCTTACTAACTCAATAGAGAGTATTTCACTTATAATAGTATAGAATTAAAATAAATAAATAGAAGAATCCATGGACAAGCATCATCACTTTAGGTCCAATTTATGCTGCTTAGCAAAGTTAATTCCAATGATTTAAGATCTGTCTAAGCTCTCATTTTATTGGCACCATCCAAGATCTCAGTTGCTGGGTGTAGAGGTTTTCCTAGCCTCTAACAATAGTTTGCTGAGTACATTGAAATGGTTCTTTTATGTCTTGGTGGATCGTGTGTGCCATGAAGCACCAGGACCGATAAAGTCATATAGTCATAGAAATGGTCTTGATTCCTTCACTTCTTAACCTAGGGGACTTATCACCCCCTTTATCTAGAAGTTCTAGTTAGGACCCAGATGCCCGACCTTGGGATCTGATATAGATCTCGTCCAGCCCTTTTGTTCAAGATTTCCAAATAGATTACCTGGACATACTCCTCAATCGCTTTCATTCTAGGACGTGTCCCATGGGAAAGATCACCAACAAGATATTTGTTTGCCATGCTGCACTTTCATAGCAACTTTTGGGCTCCACTGGCAATCTCTTTTAAGCAAGAAAGTCATAGGGGTATAGATATTGATGAATAAAGAAAGTGTCTGGGATAGACCAGTTCAAAACTAAGCCAATTGACTCATCCGAGTTCCTGTCAGGAGAAGGAACTAAACAATCAAGTATATCAGTGTACGATGCTCTATCAACACCTTGTACAAAGTAGTTCTCCTCTACCCTGTGCTGCCCAATGGAGTATGTCTGGTAGTTCTTTTCTAGCTGTGCAACCACACTGTTTTTTTCTCCAATCGAGGCAATAGGGCAGCCCAAACCACTCTGTCCACCGCTCTCTCTTCTCCTTCGGACCCATCCTTTTATATGATATATGAACATTTGCAATCTGGTAAAGCCTTTCCATTTCTTTAGTGCAGCTATTGTAAGGCAAGAATCACAGTTTAGAAACAAATAGGAGATTCGGATACCAAACTGAACTGGACAACTAACCAAGTTTGTCTTGCATTCTCTTTTTCAAATACTTCCTTCATGAATGGAATCTCCCAACTTGTGTAAGTCAAAATCCGTTAACTATAAAAGTATAAGATATAAGATCGAGCTACAAAGTTGGTTGGCCATGTATTGATACTGCACTTAGATTACTTGAACCGAGTAAGTGCCTTCCACTTGAACCGAGTAACAGATATCTATTCCCAAGCAGGAACTTCTATCAGTTGGAGAGGTAGAGGGGCTTTAAAGAGCAGTTTTTAGAAATCGAGTCTTTGGCATTAGAAAAATTGACCCTCATACTACATAGTATGAGTAGGGACCTAAGAGATAGGGGAGGCTATCATCGGCATCGGGAAAGGCTAAGATCAAAGTTTTCAAAATATCATAGAGAGAGAAATATAAGAGCCTCAACTAGGTTATGGTCCTACTTGGCGGAACCGGCCTAGGGGTATTCCGCATGGGCGGGGAAGAGCTTCGAACAGTGGCATGATTGGAACAAGGACTTGTGAGGCTAGCATGGCCATAACTTGACCCTCTTGTTGAGGATGTAGAATGAAGACTTCATCAAGCAGTCCCGTGGAGCACCTGATAACTTCTCCTTTCCCCTAATGCTTTCAAGGGCATAGGGAGATAATTCCACAGCTGTGGGGCAAGTGTCAACGTAGATAACATTAGGCTGAACACAGCCATTAGAAAGACCTTGAGATTCACCAAACAAAGACCAGAACCTTATTACAAAACTCAATGAGGAGAATGCTTCAAAATGGTATCAAAGCCTAATGAACACAGCATAGCGTAACCTATTGACCTGGTAAGTTTTTTCCATAAGAAAAATTGGGTTATAGTGCTGACTTAGATGAGTGGAAAGATCACGACACCAAGCCGGTGGTAGGTTGAGATTGAGCACATGATAGTCAATTGAGAGATAAAGCTAGCCTATTCCTTATGGGCAATCAATGCTCCAGTCCGAATAAAGCTTACCTTCAGCACCTGTCTTTCTCCGACACATATTAGCTTAGCTGTCCAGTTTGTCTTCCTCTTTGTCGGCTTGTTTCCTTACCTTACCTACGCTACACTCCTACTCCAAGCTACACCTGCTAGGTAAGATGTATTGAGATTTCCTCTTCTATGGATGCACTGGAATGGAATATGATCGGGAAGAGAAAGGCCTTTCTCTCCGACGGGCTTTCTCTCCTAAAGCCAAAGATGCCCCAAGACAAGGTACAACTGTTGGGAAGGGGACATGATCAATAGAACCTGGCTAGATCTAGGCTGGGATAGTAGCGCCCATTCCTAACCAGTTCTGAAAAGCTGTTGTTGTTTAGCGATGTGAACTGGCAAAGAGAAAAGAAAAGAGAGACAGTGCAATTGTTTTCTGAAAGTCTCTCTAAAATTTTATTCATTGTATTGCTCTTTATATAGAGTTGAAACATAATAAAGGATAAGTGATGAGCCTAAATTAAAGATAATGATAAGGCTAAATCAAAGATAAGATTTAAAGATAAGATAAGTTTTGAACTTCTATCATTAATTCTATGTACGCAGCCAACTCTGCTATCCATATCAGCATTCATATCACCAACTCTACAGTTACTGATGCACACATTCAACACTCCTCCTTGCATCAGTAGGTGAAGATTCCGAGTTTCTCTCTTAAAAACTCAAATCTACATCTAGGAAGAGCTTTAGTGAAGATATCTGCTAGTTGATTTTCAGTCTTGCAATACTTCAAACATACCGCACCATTCTTTTGAACATCTCTGAGAAAGAACAGTTTTATACTGAAATGCTTAGTTTTTCCATGAAAAACTGGATTATTGGAAATGGCTATGGCTGCATGATTGTGTACCATCACCTCTGTACTTATCTTTTGTTCCAAGTTCAAATCAGTTAGAACTTTTCTTAGGCATAAAGCTTGATTAACAGCTGCTGTGGCTGCTATAAACTCTACTTTAGCCATTGATTGCGCAACTATTTCCTATTTTTTTGAACACCAAGTTTGATTTTTTTTAATCATGGAGAGCTCCTCCTGCATTGCATCTCTCCACTTGGGATCTTTTTCTGCTTCCCAATACCCTGTTGGTTCAAGAACCGCAACATTGCATTTTTGATAAATATCAGAAAGCAATCTAGTGCCTCTTATAGGAGGTTCATCAAATAAATCATTTTGATTTTGCAAAGGATCAGTAATCAGCTGCTTTTCTACAATATTCCAGCTCCATTGTTCATTCTCCATGAAGTGAACATCCCTGCTTATTAGAATTTTCCTTGTGTGAGGTTGAAAAACTTTGTATGCCTTAGATATTGAGCAGGCCTCAAAAGGAGTCTTCCCATCTACTGCTTTGGTGGGAAGTCTATTAAGCAAAAATACTGCAGTGTTTGCAGCCTCTGCCCAATATTCTTTAGATAACCCTTTCTCGTAAAGCATGCATCTGACCATTTCCATTATTGTTCTATTCTTTCTTTCACTGACTCCATTCTGTTGTGGAGTGCATGGAGTTGTAAGTTGATGCTCAATGCCTGCTTCCTCACAAAACAAATTGAATTTTTCTGAGGTGTACTCCTTGCCATTGTCAGACCTCAGAACTTGGATCTTACAGCCACTTTGGTTCTCAATCCATTTCTTGAATCGCCAAAACACACTTGCGACCTCTGACTTGAACCTGAGGAAATAAATCCAGCATATTCTAGTGAAATCATCTATAAAGATAATGTAATATTTACTTCCTTTGAGTGAAGAAATTCTTTGAGGTCCTGCCACATCTGTGTGAATCAGTTGCAGCCTTTGAGTTGCTCTCCAAGTTGCTTGTTTGAAGGGTAATCTTGCCTGCTTGCCGTATTGACAAACTCTGCAGCTTGGTAATTCAGTCTCGAGGTGAGGTAAGCCTTGAACTAACTCCTTCCTTTGCATCTTCAGTACTGCAGCATGATGAAAATGGCCTAGCCTTTTATGCCAAATCTCTGTATTGCTTACTGTAATGGGATAAGCTGCCTGTTCCTCCTTCATTAGATCAAGTGAGAAACTTTTGCCTCTCATTTTAATCTTGAAAACTTCTTTATCATTTGCATCTTTGATTAAACATTGTTTATTTTCAAAGATGACTTTAAATCCCTTTTCAATTAATTGTCCCACACTTAGCAAATTTTGGGTAATATTAGGTACATACAAAACATCAGTAATTAATTTTGTACCTGTGCAACTTTCAATGGCTACAGTTCCCTTTCCTTTGACAGGAATGAGCTCACCATTGCCAATTCTGACTTTTGATACCTCTGATCTGTCTAGCTCTTTGAAAAGCTCTTGATCATAGGTCATGTGATTGGTACAACCACTATCCATTAGCCAACATTCACTTGAGTTACTGCCTGTAAAACAAGTTGCTACAAATAGCTGCTCTTCCTCTTCATGTTGATCTGCAACTTGAGCCTCATTTTTCTGCTGAAAATTACTTTTACAGATTCTCTCATGATGTCCCAGCTTGTTGCACTTATCACACTTGACATCAGGTCTTTTCCAACACTTGAAAGGAGGATGACCCTTTTTGCCACAATGCTTACAAGGAGGAAATTTTTTATTTTTTTCTCCATTATTGTTGATGGTGTCAGCAGTTGCTTCTGGTGTGCTAGAATTCTTTTGTTTGTTTTTATTTTTCTTGCCTTTTTCTCCTTGGTTGATTTGTAATTTAGCTTGCAATGCTCCTTCCACAGAACCTTCAGCCCTTATTATTCTTCTTTGTTCTTGAGCCTGCAAAGCATTTAGAAGTTCTGCCAAGGTAATTCTTGACAGATCTTTAGTATTCTCCAAGGAAGAAATAGTAGCTTCAAATCTTTCAGGAATAGTTACAAGTATTTTTTGTACTATTCTAGAATCAGAAAACTCAGAACCAAGTAATCTTACTTTGTTAACAATGCTAAGAAGTTTATTAGCATATTCTCTGATTGTGTCTGACTCTTTCATTTTCTGCATCTCAAATTCTCTTACCAAATTCAACACTTGCATTCCCTTGATCCTTTCATCTCCTTCGTATTCATTCTTGAGAAAATTCCAGATGTCAAATGCTGATTTCATGGTCATAATTCTGGTAAAAATTGCTGGTGAGACAGCAGCAAACAAAGTAGCTCTTGCCTTTGACTTTCTTGCTTTCTTCTCCTTATGATTTTTGAGTTGAGCCAATGTTGGATTGTCTGACAATGGAAGAACTTCGTAGTCTTCCTCAACAGCTTCCCAAAGATCATTTGCCTCTAGGTGTGCCTCCATTCTGACTGCCCAAACATGATAATTATCACCATTAAACACAGGTGGTGCTAGTGCTGTGAAAGGTGTTTCAGAATCCATATATTGAATGGATTAAAACAAAGTGTTTAGGTCTTTAATGGGATACACTTGGTTCACTCACAAGTCCCTTTAAGAAGAGGGCTCTGATACCAAACTGTTGTTGTTTAGCATGTGAACTGGCAAAGAGAAAAAAAAAGAGAGAGAGTGCAATTGTTTTCTGAAAGTCTCTCTAAAATTTTTATTCATTGTATTGCTCTTTATATAGAGTTGAAACATAATAAAGGATAAGTGATGAGCCTAAATTAAAGATAATGATAAGCCTAAATCAAAGATAAGATTTAAAGATAAGATAAGTTTTGAACTTCTATCATTAATTCCATGTATGCAGCCAACTCTGCTATCCATATCGCATCATATCACAACTCTGCAGCTACTGATGCACACATTCAACAAAAGCACTCATGCTGGAGGGAGCATCCCCACTTAGTGATCAATCTGCTAGTTCATGCAAATTCAAAGAAGTTATCATGGATGAGCCACATATAGGGAAACTTGCATTTGTGGTTCTTGCCGGGCATTCCTGAGGTATCTAGTAACCTGGCTTCTGCTCGCCGCTAGTGCCCCTCTCTTAATTATTGCCCATTTATTCCGAAATAATCTTTTTAAGAGGGACAATTTTACATATTTCTGCCAAATCCTTCTATTATTAAGTATGACTGGTACCATGAAATATTATTGTTTGGGTATTACCAGACAACTATCGATATCTATTAATATCTTTTTTTAGAATATTATGTTGTTAAGTATCTATCTATTTATATCGTAAACTATCAAATCAAGTATTACTTATTACTTTTACTTAGTTGTGAAACTTGCAAACCTTATTAGTTGTGATATTGATCTTATGGGGGGAACAAAATCAAAGAATATATAGACTTGTAGCTCTATGCTCCTCTCAGTTAGTAAACTCGACTTGATCAATGCCAATCGGTATTGAAGAGCTACGTTATCATTTGTACTTTTCTCACTTCTTCACTTCCCAAATCAGCCTCTGTAGGCTGGGTTTGTTTTCTTTCAGTCGGGTGACCAACAAGTGAGCTTATGTAGCTGATGACTGAGATGCTTTCTAGTATGGGTTCAATTGGCCAGACACCAGCAACAAGGCATATCACTTGAGAGAAAGAAAGATAGATAATAGTTATTATTCTACTAACATATAAGCATACACCACTTTCCGCTCAAGCACTTATCTCCGCTCCTCAATCGATGACGCTTTTGAAAACATACCTCTTTCCTTGACCTAGGCTTTCTCACCCCTTCTGGATGCCGAACTACGATCGTCTCTCTTTGGCGCCTCTACCTGACTCCCTAAGCTCTACGCTTTGCCACTCACTGTAGTACCCCTTGAGGGACCCCCTCTGGCGACTGCTCACTATGTACCAAAGAACCAACGCTTCATCATGTAAACTCACAACCATGGTATAGCGTGCATCTCAAAAATAGTTGACTATGCCCCACATTAAACTACTAATCAATACTCATTACTATACTAGTATACTTTACCATCCCCTCCTCTAGAGGACCCATTATGTATTTCGCGCCAAAGCACTCTTTCTTTGCTGCCATCGCACTTTTCTGAACTCCCCCGGGGAAATGCAGTTTGAATGACTCTATTTTTGCAGTTCATGTCATCTTAGGTGTGATCAAAGGGACCTTATATTCATTACATCAGACAGGGGTATTGAGAGGTTGGACATGATTGGGGCCCTTCGATGGAAAGTTTGTCATCTGAAAATGTGATGATTTTTGGCGCTTGGGCAATCATTTGACTCATTGGTTTGAGGGAAGTTATTTCAGGCACGTGTGCGTTTCGAAGCACTCTTCTAAATGATTCCCAATGTGCTTCCAATAAAGGATAAGTTGAGAATCCAGGTTCAAAGCTAGAGGTTCACCAGTCAAGAACTACAAATAGGTCAAATGCTTTAAGAAATGCGGAAGCAAAAGAGAACTAATATGATAATCCAAATGTAATTACTCAAAATCTAGGATCTCTCTTAAATGGCAATAAGCCAATTCGAAAGAAAGAGAAGGCCTTTGACTTGGAAAGGAGTTCATAATTTCAATCCTTCTTGTTCTTTTTGTTCATCTCTTTTTGAGCTCTTGCTCTTCCTAGCGCAGATAAAGTCCTTCCTTTTCTAGCTAGAAAGTAGATGAGGAGTCAAACTTTAATCTTTACTCAACTGGCACCGAAAATTAAACTAGAGGTCTTGCTTTACTTCGAAGGCTGGCAGAGGAAGGGGAACTCAAACTATCGATAGGCTTATGACTGAAACTAGCTTGCTGGCTAATGATAATTGGCTTTCTCTCCTATCGCATCCTTCATATTGTGGTAATGATCATTTGGGCACATAAAGTATACCAACTGGAGATGAAATCTTAAATGCATTCTAGGATGAAGGACTAACCGATCTTCCCAACCTCGACTCTCACTCAACCGGTTTCGTCAAAAGAAAAAGGAAAAGCACCTATTCAGATCAGAAGAGGGAGGTCAATGTATCTTCATTCACATGTTTTATCTGTTTGACTTAGAAGAAGAAGCCGAAGATGGAGAAAGAATCGTCTCCAACACACCAAAGGGAGACTAACCTGACTATGTATCCAATCATTTACCAGATAGGTAGCTTCTTGATTGTCCAGTGCCCCCTGCATAGACGGCTCCAGAACTTGTACCTCTATCTTATCGGAAACTACACAAGATATGCTTAAGAGCTAGTCAATCGAAAAGAACCATAGGAAGAGCTTCACACCAACCGACGGACATAACTTTATGCTAATTCAAAGCAGACCCTTCAGTGGATCTTGAATTGAGTTTAAGGTCAACACTGACATTGCTATCTCGCCCACCATCATGGAAGTAATCACTAGACTTTGAAGTCTTGAGACCATCACCTATCACTTGAACTTGTTGAACTTCTCTTTGCTTTGCTTTGGAGCTTTTTCTAGCTGTTCGTGAGGAGCTGATATGAGAGAGGAAATAGCCATACCCCACATTCTATTCTCTTACAAGATTTGGAGGACAAAGAAGAGCATGCTCCTCTTACCTTGCCTCTAGAAAGAATAGAAAGAACCTATTCTCTTCCATAATCAGTTGTACACTAAGATGCTCCTACTTATATTGAGAGTGATCCCGGAGAGAGACCCTCTTCTTCTATTCTATTACTTGGGGGATACCACTGCACACTTAAGTGAGACCTTACCTCTTATTGACTGGAACAAACTCACTCCCTGTGTTCCCTACCTTCACTCACTCTTTTAAAGATAGAGAAAGAAAGCGTAGGATCATCTCTCCATATACTCAATCTTTTATTTTAGCTTTTGATTACTGAGAGATGGAGCTCTAGTAGTGAAGTTCCATATAGTATTGGTTTTCCTGAGACTGAACATCTACCCATCTTTGGTGATCTGTACCTTGAAACACACCTTAGACAAGCAAATTGAAGTTTCATTGAATGAATGAAAAGAAGAAGAAATAGAATCGTATGATTCGATAGCTACTAGAGCGACTAGATACGAAGGAAACTGCCCATACCGTGACCGAGAATGGCCTAGGAGTGACCGGGCTTCGAGGAACCTTACTTATTTACTCAGATTGGTAGGCAATCCATGGGGAAGAACTAAGAGATAGACCAATGCCTATAGCAGAGTACGCAGGATGAAAAAAGTCTTTTCTTAGTACGAAACGCATTCTGTAGCGAAATCTAGTGTGGTGCTTTCACTCCATTCAAAAGGAATGGTCTCAGGGCCATCCCCCAGCCCTCTTCATCTTGCCTCACGTGCGCTGCTTTTCCTTTTTTTTCAGCTCAGCTGGCTGCTTTCATCATTGGTAGATGTTATATCAGACTACTCAGACGATCAAGTCTGGTTTCTGTTCGTGTTGTTAGGATGGACCTAGATGCCTACCTTTTACTTCAACTATTACTACTTCCTCGACCCTGACCCCGAGATCTCGAAATTCTTAACAGACAGAGACTGCCTCCAAAACCCTTAATTAGCTTGTTGAGGAACGGGCTTGACTATATAATATAGGGCAGCCCCTGTTCCAGTATTGGAGGAAGCACATGGCATGGAAAACATTGTAAGTAGGATAGCCAATCCTTACCCCAACCGCCTCCTCGCTAGGAACTCTCTATTCTTAAGAGAAGTTCTTTAGTGGACTTCTTTCGTTAGCTCAAACATAATTGAAGATAAAATGGAAAGGTTAATCTCGTCCCCCCTAATGGGTCTACTTGGACTACTTGTTTGTATTCTGAAAAGAAAGCAAAGAATAGAATTCCACTGATGCAACATCTAGAACTAGACGTGCCACATCATTTGAATCAAGGTAGCCCAAAAGAAAAGGGAATAAGAGGCATATTCAACTGAGAGAGTAGATAGGCGCGTAGCCCTGGAACTAATCAACCTATTTCGACCGATAGAGCTGAACCTAACTAAGCCCTTTGAATTACGAGTTGATGGCCATGTTTCTTTTACTTTTAAATAGACCAACCCTCAGATCCTGATGACATGGTGAGTGGATAAGTAAGCTATAACAAATTGCAATCCGTCTATCTTTTTATTTATTTTGCATTCATTGATCTAAAGCAAAGGTACATGACCTAGTACCTCACATATGCAATGAATCACTAACCACTGCTTATCCCCCTGTCTGGAGAGCTTTTGCATTTACTAGTGGCAAGTTGGCATGGAAGTGTTTGATAACCAACGCTATGCTTGGCTTGGGGACCAAATAGTAGGTACAGGTAGAAGAGTAAGAGGTACAAAATGCGTGAGTCAATGCTCGAGACTGGAAGGGGTAGGGAAAATATTCCAAAGGATCTCGACGCCTAAAAGAAAGAGCGAATCGGTCAAAGCAATCTCCTCAAGTAACTGCCTTAAAGGGGGTTAAGTTGTCTTCCCTAAACGAGGTCAACCCACCATTGGATGGTCATGATTGATATGGATTCGAAGCAAAACCAAAACATCTACCCATTGAATCAAAGCTAACCCCCTAAATAAAGTACTGCTCCAGTGTCTATAAGGCTGAAAAACTTTTGTTGAAACTTTCACAATCGAAGGGTCTGCAAGAGAATAAGTGCTTTCCCTTTAGTGACAGTAAGTACTTGTTTAAAAGGTCAATTGCCTCTCTATGGTTAAAGTTCCGAGGAGAACTCCTAGTTCCACAGTCGAAGGCCTAACATGACTCTTTGATAGTTCAACTCAGTCCAATACTCCTTCTCTTTGGAGACGAGTGGCTTCGATGCTCCTCCCTTTCTAGGTCTCTCGCTTTACCTAAACCAAATTCAAGGAATGGCTGTTGTCCAGACCCCCCTTTTCTTTCCTAAACTTCTTTTCCTTTTGTTGGCAGTGCGGAGCCTGCTCATTGGGGTTCTTGCCCTATACTGTCAAGATTCAACCTTTTGCAGAGTCTATTGAGTACCTTTCTTGTAATCAATTACATTAGCTCGACTTGCTAAAGTGTATGTGGCTCTAAAAGACCTTGATCTGTGTAATTCCTCAGAATGTTGCATTGGACAGGAACCTCAGGCCTAGAATCCTCCAACTTTGAACACGGACTTCCTTTCCTTAAGCATCCGTATCCACGAAATGCATTCCTCTTTCTCAGAATTTCTAACATCCATTTCAATATCCCCTATACTTTTCTTATCCATTCACCTTATTTCTAATATGGCTGACCTTTCCCAACAATCTCAAGAGCTTGGCCCAGTTCAAATGCCCATTCCTTAACGGGCTCATCTCTATGGTTAGTTAGCACAAAAAAGGTAAACAAGGGCAAAGTGAATACTGACTTTTACTAAATACTCGCTTAAGGCCTCTAGGAGTAGCACTTTCTATTGGCTAGCCGAAATTCCTAAAAGAATAGTTCATCTTGCTGTATTCTTCTAGAATTAGGACTTCCATATGGCGTGTCCTTCTATTCCAAGACTTCTTCTTGATGTGAACATCTTGTTGAAGTCTAAACCCTTCATGACGTCCTGCTGCTGCTAGAGTTCTTCATGTCGTATACTTCCTTCTTCTGCTTGAATTGCACCATGTGTATCCTGCCAATGCTGGAGTCCTTCTTGGCTTGGGATGTCCGTGGTCAATTAAGACAGAGTCAGAACATGGCCATGCTTTACTGCATGCCATGTTCAAGCTTGTTGCGTGCACTTTCTTGCCTGTTGTTGCCTCTCTTGCATCTTCTCACGGTCCTTTTGCCTCCTAAGGTCCTCAACAATTCAGCAGTGTGCGGGATGAACTTCTGGGAGCAACTGGAACGTCTGCTCAAGTGTGGTAGGGGTATCAGGTGCATTTGGCAGTGCTCGGGATGAACTTCTGGGGGTGATCGGAACATCAATGCAGGCACAGCAGCAGCATCAGGTGCATTCGGCAGTGCCCGGGAAAAACTTGCCAGAGCGACTGGAACATTGCCTCAGGCACTGTAGAGGTATTGGACACAGTCAGCACTGGAGAGGTATTGGACACGTTCAGTACTGCTTGGAATGAACTTCCAAGAGTGATTTGAACATCCCTGTAGGCAGGGCTGTGGCATTGTGTGCATTGGACAGTGTGTAGGACAAACATCCCCGTGGGTGCATCATTGACGTTGGACACGTTTGTCCCTGTGGGTGCATCATTGACGTTGGACACGTTCGGCAGTGCTCGGAAACAAACTTCCAAAAAATTGAGATTCATTACATAATAGATTTTTTGGTCCGCGTGCATGCCTGTTGCGTGCACTTTCTTGCCTGTTGCTGCCTCTCTTGCTGCTTGGCGCCTCACGCACATTCGCTTTGCCTCCTAAGATCGTCAACAAGAATGCAACCATTGCCACTGCCATGCCCACAGGAATGTTTCGGTCTTTCCTGGAAGTTCATCCCTCACACTGTTAAATGCACCCGCGCCTCTGCTGTGCCCACGAAGATGTTCTGGTCGCTCCTGGAAGTTCATCCCGAGCACTGCCGAATGCGTCCGATGGCTCTTTCGAGCCTGCAGGGATGTTCCGGTCACTCCCGGAAGTTCGTCCCATGCACGTTAGAACATGCCTGATGCCTCTGCTGCACCCGCCGGGATGTTTTGGTCACTCTTGGAAGTTCATCTCACACACTGCCTAATGCACCCGAAGCTACTGCCACGCCTGCGGGGATGCTCCGGTCGCCCTGGAAGTTTGTCCTGTGCACTGCCCAATGGGCCCGAACCCTCAGCCACGGCCGCAAGGATGTTGCAGTTGCCCATGAAAGTTCATCCCTGTGCACTGTTGAATGTGTCCAACGCCGCTGCTATGCCCACAAAGATGTTTGGGTTGCTCCAGGAAGTTTGTGTTGTGCACTGCTGAACGCACCCAAAGCCTTTTCCATGGCCGCGCGCATTGCCCAGCACCACTGCCGCACCTGTGGGGATATTCCAGTCACTCTAGGAAGTTCATCTTGCATGCTGCCGAATGTGCCTATCACCTCTGCTGTGCCAACGGGGGATGTACCAGTTGCTCTCGCAAGTTCATCCTGTGCACTACCCAACGCGCCCAAAGTCTCTGCCTCGCCTGCAGAGATCTTTCGGTCAATCCTAAAAGTTCGTCCCGTGCACTGCCCAACACGTTCGAAGCCTCTGAGGCACCTGCAGGGATGTTCCTGTCGCTCCTAGAAGTTTGTCCTGTGCACTGCCGAATGCACCTGATGCCTCTGCCATGCCAACTTGGATTTTCCAGTCACTCCCAAAAGTTCATTCCTTGCACTGCCGAACATGCCTGACACCGCTGCAGCGCCTGCGGGGATGTTCTAGTCGCTGCCTGAAGTTCATCCCACACACTGCTGTGCTCGTGGGGATTTTTAGCTGCTCTTGAATGTTCATCCCGCACACTGCCCAATGCCACTGAAGCATCTGGTGCGCCGGCGGGGATGTTCCAGTCAATCTAGGAAGTTTGTCTTGCACACTAGCCAATGTACCTGAAGCCGCTGCCACACCCACGGGGATGTTCTGGTCGCTCCCCGTAATCTGTCCTGTGCACTAACAAACATGTCTGACGCCACTGCCTCGCCCATGGGGATCTTTTGGTCACTCCTGAAAGTATATCTCAAGCACTGCCGAATGCACCCAAAGCCTCCGCTGCGCCCGCAGGGATGTTTGGGTTGCTCCCGGAAGTTCATCCTGCCACTACCAAATGCACCTAATGCTTCTGCCATGTCCGTGGGCATGATCCGTCGCTCCCGGAAGTTCATCCTGAGCACTGCTGAACGCATCTGCTGCCTCTGCTGAGCCCACGTGGGATTTTTCTGTTGCTCCCAGCAGTTCATCCTGCGCACTGCCGAATGAACCGGCATCTCTGCCATGCCCTGTGGGGATGTTTCGGTCGCTCCCAGAAGTTCATCCCAAGCACTGCAGTATGCGTCCAACACCTCTGCCAAGCCCACGGGCATTTGATGGTTGCTTCCTGATGTTTGTCCCGAGCACTGCCAAGCGCATGCTACGCCTCCGCCGAGCCAGCAGGGATGAACTTCAAGGGGCGATTGGAACATTCCTGCAGGCATGGCAGAGTTGTCAAGCGCATTCTACGACAGCGGTGTCAATTGTGTTTGGCAATGCGAGTTACAAACTTCTGGGAGCGACTGTAACATCCAAGCGGGCACGGCTGGGTCATGGGCCGTGTTTGGCAGTGCACGGAACAAACTTCCAGGAGCGACCGGAACATCACTGTAGGCATGGCAGTGGCAGTGGACGCATTCGGCAGTGTGCGAGATGAACTTCCCGGAGTGACTGGAACATCACAGTGGGTGTGGCAGAGGCTTCAAGCATGTTTGGCAATGCATGGGACAATTGTCCTTGAGCGACCTGAACATCCCTGCAGGCGCGGAAGAGGCGTCAAGTGTGTTCATTAGTGCACAGGATGAACTTTTGAGAGTGACCGGAACATCCACTCGGGCATGGCAGAGGCTTCAGGTGCATTGAAAAGTGTATGGGTGCGAACTTTCGGGAGTGACCGGAACATCCCCACAGGCGCAAAAGAGGCATCGGGCACGTTGGGCAGTGCTCGAGACAAACTTCCACGAGCGAGTGGAATATCTCCACTGGCTCAGCAGAGGCACCAGACAAGTTTGGCAGTGCTTGGGATGAACTTCTGAAAGCGATTGGAAAAAACCTGCAGGCATGGTAGCGGCATCAAACATGTTTGTCAGTGCTCGGGATGAACTACCGGAAGCGATTGGAACATCACCGCAGGCACGGCTGGGGCATCAGGCGCGTTGGGCACTACATGGAATAAACTTCTGGGAGCAACCAAACATCCCACGGCTGACAGAGACGTCAGACTCATTCAGCAGTGCTTGGTATGAACTTCGTGGAGCAACTAGAACATCCACGTGGGCATGGCAGAGGATTCAGGCATGTGCGTGTTGAGGACCTTAGAAGGCAAAGGGAGCGCGAGAGAATGCGCGCAAGGCACCAGGCAGCAAGAGAGGCAGCAGCAGGAAACCCATGATGAATTCCTGTAACAATAGGATAGTTGCGACAAGAAGAATTCTAAGGGCGGAAGGATAATTATTGAGAGTCCTAGCCCTCCAGCTGCTGTAGAAAACAAGATAAAGTAGGAATTCTAGTCTAAGTAGGAATTCAAGAAAGACCAAGAATCCTAGTAGGATTAGGACACAAAGGATAAGGTTTATCTTGATAATGTTTTATTTGACTTAGAAAAGCTTGTTGACTTAGGAAAACATATCCTAAGTGGACAGGAACCTAAGTACTAGTTAAATTAGGATAAGGCTGTCTTAGGACTATAAATACAGTCCCATTATTTGTGAGAAGCTCATAAGCTACGAATTTTGTTATTTTCTCATTCAATAATCAAGAATCAAGGTTAGCATTCTTGCTTACTTTCTTGTTTATATTTTGGTTATCTTTTAAGAGTTGTCTTGAGATAACTTGGGCTTAAGTCAAGGTTAAGAGTTGTCTTCCTTGCTTAAGAGCTAAGGTTGAAGTTAAGAGTTGTCTTCTTCAACCAAGGCAAGTTGTGATAGGTTTAAGAGTTGTCTTGCCTATCCAACATATCTTTATATATATTAGTTAACCCAAAGGACAGCTTAGGGGATATAAAATAAAGAAGGAACTCAAGAATCAAACGGGACAGTAAGTTAGGAAGGATTTCAGTAGGTGTGCTGACCCCTAAGGTGTAGAAAAGTTGGGGAAAAAAGTGGGACCCCAACAGAGTGGCAGTGTGTGGGATGAACTTTCTGGAGCAACCCAAAAATCCCTTCAGGCACAGCAATGACATCAGACACGTTTAGCAATGTGCAGGACGAATTTCCTGGAGAGACTAGAATATCTCCGCAAGCTCGGCAGAGGCATTGCACGGGTTTGGCAGTTCTCGAGATGAACTTCCGGGAGTGATTGCAACATTCCCGTAGGTGCGGCAGTGGAGTCGGATACATTCGCCAGTGCACATGACGAACTTCCGGGAGCACCAGAACATCCCTGCAGGCATGGGAGAGGCTTTGTGCTCATTGGGCAGTGCATGGGACTAGCTTCCATGAGTGACCGGAACATTCCCGCGGGCTCGGCAGCACCATCTGGCGCATTCAGCAGTACGCTAGACAAACTTCCAGAAGCGACCGGGCATTCCCCGCGAGCTTGGCAGAGGCATTGGATGCGTTCAGCAGTATTGAGATGAACATCAGGGAGCGACTGGAACATCCCTGTGAGCCTGGCAGAGCATCAGACACATTTGGCATTGCATGGGATGGACTTTTGGGAGTGACTGGAACATCCCCACAGGCACGGCAGAGGCTTTAGGTTCATTGGGCAGTGTGCGATACAAACTTCTGGGATCGACTGAAGCATCTCTGCAGGCACAGTAGAGGCTTTGGGTGTGTTCAGAAGTGTGGTTTATGAACTTCTAGGAGTGACCATAAAATCCCCGCAGGCTCGGCAGATGTGTCGGATGCACTCGGTAGTGCTCGGGACAAAATTCTAGGTCAACCGGAACATCCCCACGAGCGTGGCAAAGGCATCAGACGCGTTTGGCTGTGCATGGGACAAACTTCTGGAAGTGACCAGAACATCCCCGTGGGCTCGGCAGGGGCATTGAACGCATTTGGCAAGGCTCAGGACAAACATCCGGTAGTGACCGGAACATCCCCACGGGCTTGGCATAGGTGTCAGACACGTTTGGCAGTGCATGGGACAAACTTCTGGGAGCGACCAGAACATCCGCGTGGCTCGGCAGAGTGTTGGGCACGTTTGGCAGTGCTGGGATGAACTTCCAAGAGTGACCAGAAAATCCCAGCGGGCTCGGCAGAGGCTTCGGGTGCAGTTGGCAGCATGCGGGATGAACTTACAGGAGTGACTGTAACATCCCCATGGGTGCAGCAGTGGCGTTGAACGCATTTGTCAGTGCGTGGGTCAAACTTCCAAGAGCGACCGAAAAATCCCCGCGGGCTCAGTAGAGGCTTAAGGTGCGTCCGGCAGTGCATGGACAAACTTCTGGGAGTGATAGGAACATCCCTGCAGGTGCAGCAGTGGAGTTGGACACGTTTGGCAGTGCGTGGGACGAAACTTCTGGAAGCGACCGGAACATCCCCATGGGCTGTGAGCAGTGGCTTTCGGCACGTTTGACAGTGCAATGGATGATCTACCAGGAGAAACCATAACATCTCTGTGGGCTCGGCAAAGGCATTGGACGCATTCGGCAGAGGTGTCGGACGCAATGGGCAGTGCTGTAGATGAATTTTTGGGAGTGACCAGAACATCCCCCGGGCATGGCAGAGGCATCGGCCGCGTTTGGCAGTGCGCGGGACAAACTTTCCGGGAGTGATCAGAACATTCCCATGGGCATGGCAGCGGCATTCGCCAGTGTGTGGGATAAACTTCCAGGAGCGACCGGAACATCCCACGGGCACAGCAGCGGCATTCAGCATGTTCGATAGTGCGCGGGATGAACTTCTGGATTGACCAGAACATCCCTGCAGGTGTGGCAGAGGCTTCGGGTGTGCGTCATGGGACGAACTTCCGGAAGTGACCCTAAACATCCCCACGGGTGCAGCAGTGGCGTTGGATGCGTTTGGCAGTGTGTGGGGACAAACTTCCAGGAGCAACCGAAAAATCTCCGTGGGTGCAGCAGAGGAGTTGGTTGCATTCAGCAGTCTGCGGGACAAACTTTGGGGAGTGACCGGAGCATCCCTGCAGGCATGGCAGCAGTGTTGGGAGCATTTAGCAGTACACGGGACAAACTTCCATGAGCAACCGAAACATCCCTGCAGGTGCAGTAGAGTCATCGGGCATGTTTGGGCAGTGTGTGTGACAAACTTCCTGGAGCAACCGGAACATTCCCGTGTGCGTGGCCATGGCGTCGGGCCACATTCAGCAGTGCATGGGATGAACTTCCAGAAGAGACCGGAAAATCCCAGCAGGCTCAGCTGAGGCGTCGCACACATTCAGCAGTGCTCGGAACGAACTTCCCAGATCGACCAAAAATTCCCCGCAGGCACCGTAGAGGCTTTGGGCACGTTGGACAGTGTGCTGGAAAAACTTCCGAGAGCGACCGAAACATCCCTGCAGGCTTGACAGAGGTTTACGGTGCGTTCAGCAATGCACAGGATGAACTTCTGAGTGCAAATGGAACATCTCTGTAGGCATGGCAGAGTAGTTGGTTGCATTTAGCGGTCCATGGGACAAACTTCAGGGAGCAACTGGAACATTCCCGTGGGTGTGGCAGCAGCATAATGAGCATATGGCAGTATGCAAGACGAACTTCCATGAGCAGGCACGGCCGAACGTGCCCAACGTCTCTGCCACGCCTTCGGGGATGTTCTGGTTGCTCCTGGATGTTTGTCCTGAGCACTGTTGAATGCATCCGATGCCTCTGCTGAGCCCGTGGGGAATTAATGGTTGCTCCCAGAAGTTTGTACCGTGTACTGCCAACACACCTGACACCGCTGCTGAGCCCGTGAGTATTTTATGGTCACTCCCTGAAATTTGTCGCGTGCACTGACCAATGCCCTTGACGCCTCTGCCATGCCTGCAGGCATGTTCTGGTCGCTCCCTGAAGTTTGTCCTACACACTACCAAGCGTGCCCGATGCCTCTGCTACACCCACGGGGATGTTTCGGCCACTCCTGGAAGTTCATCCCGAGCACTGCCGAATGCATCCGACGCCTCTGCCAAGCCCAAAGGGATGTTCCGATCGCCCCTGGAAGTTTGTCCCATGCATGGCCGAACGTGCCTAACACCTCTACCACACCCACGGGGATGCTCCAATCACTCCCGGAAGTTTGTCCCGAGTACTGCCGAAATGCATTCGATGCCCTCTGCTAAGCCCACAGGGATTTAACGATCACTCCTGGAAGTTTGTACTGTGCAATGCCAAATGCACCTGAAGCCTATGCTGTGCTTGTCGGATGTTCCAGTCGCTCCCAGAAATTCGTCCCGTGCAATACCCAATGCACCCAATGCCTCTGCCACGCCTGCGGGGATGTTCCAGTTGCTCCTGGAAGTTCATCCCGCGCACTACCGACGCAGCTGATGCCACTGCCGGTCCTGTAGGGATGTTGAGGTCACTCCCCAAAGTTCCTCCCGCATGCCACGTCTGCCCACTGCCGTGCCTACGGGGATATTCGGGTCACTTCCGGAAGTTTGTCCCATGCCCTGCCAAACACGGCCAATGCTGCTGCCAGTCCTGCAAGGATGTTCTGGTCGCTCCTGGAAGTTCGTCCCATGCACTGTTGAAAGTATCCAATGCCACAACCGCACACGCGGGGATGTTCGGGTCGCTCCCGGAAGTTCGTCCCATGACTACCGAACGCTCCCGACGCCACTGCCGCACCCACGGGGATGTTCCAATTGCTCCTGGAAGTTCATCTCGCACACACCTGAATGCGCCTGATGCCTCTGCCATGCCTACGGGATGTTTCGGTCGCTCCTGGAAGTTCATCCCACACACTGTTTAACATGCCAGATGACTCTGCCACGCCCGCTGGTATGTTTCGGATGCTCAGGGAAGTTCATCCTACGCACTGCCGAATGTGCTCGATGCATCTGCCGCACCCACAGGGATGTTCCTGTCGCTCTTGGAAGTTCATACGACACTGCCCAACGTGCCCAACGCCTCTGCCGTGGCATCGGGAATGTTCCGGTCACTCCCAGAACTTCATCCCGTGCACTGCCAAATGCACCCGATGCCGCTGCCGCACCCATGGGAATGTTCTGGTCACTCCCTGGAACTTCATCACATGCACTGCCGAAATGCACCCATGGGGATGTTCTGGTCTCTCCTGGAAGTTCATCCCATGAACTGCAGAACAAGACCAATGCTGCCGCTGCACCAGTGGGGAGATTCTTGTCTCTCCCTAAAGTTCATTCCATGCACTGCCGAACACGCTCGACACCCTGCCATGCCCACGCAGATGTTCCAGTCGCTCCTGAAAGTTTGTCCGGTGCATGCCGAACGCGTCCAATGCCATTGCCACACCCACGGGGATGTTCCAGTTGCTCCAGGATGTTCGTCCCGCGAACTGCCGAGTTCGACCAACACCACTGCCACAACTGTGGGGTTGTTCTGGTCACTCCCGGAAGTTCATCATGGCACTGCGAATGCCCGTAGGGATGTTCTGGTTGCTCCCAGAAGTTCGTCCCGTGCCTGCTGGAATATTCCGGTCGCTCTCAGATGTTCATCCCATGCACTGCAGAACACGTCCAAGGCCTCTGCTGAGCCCTGCAGGGATTGTCCGGCCCAACCCCTAAGTTCGTCCCGTGCACTGCCAAATGCATTTGACGCCTCTGCCGCCCCCTGCGGGGATGTTCCAGTCGCTCCCAGAAGTTCATCCCGTGCACTGCTGAATGTGCCTGACGCCGTTGCCGCGCCTGCAGGGATGTTCAGGTTGGTTCTGGAAGTTCATCCCGCGCAATGCCGAATGCGCCCGAGAGGATGTTCCGGTCACTCTCGGAAGTTCATACCGTGCAATTCCCGTGCACCCGCCGCTGCAATCGTGAGTGCGGGGATGTTCCGGTTGCTCCCAGAAGTTCGTCCCACGCACTGCCGAAACTTTTATACACCTTAGGGGTTAGCACGACTTCTAAAACGTCTCCTAGCTTGCTGTCCGTTTGATCCTTGAGTTCTTTTCTTTGATTCTTGTCCCCTAAGCTGTCCTTCAGGATTAACTAATGATAAAAGGATATGTTGGATAGGCAAGACAACTCTTAAACCTATCACAACTTGCCTTGGTTGAAGAAGACAACTCTTAACTTCAACCTAAGCTCTTAAGCAAGGAAGACAACTCTTCACCTTGTCTTAAGCCCAAGTTATCTCAAGACAACTCTTAAAAGATAACCAAAATATAAACAAGAATAGAAGCAAGAATGCTAACCTTGATTCTTGATTAATGAATGAAAATATACAAATTCGGAGCATATATCCTTGCTCACAAATAATGGGCTATATTTATAGTATTGGACAGCCTTATCCTAAGTCAACTAGTACTTAGGTTCCTTATCCACTTAGGATATGTTTTCCCTAAGTCAACAAGGTTTTCTAAGAACAACTAAAACATTATCAAGATAGACCTTATCCCAATGTTTCCTAATCCTACTAGGATTCTTGGTCTTTCTTGAATTTCTACTAAGACTAGAATTCCTACTTTGACTAAATCTTTCTGTCCTTATCTTATCTCCTCTCCTACAGCTGCTGACCTTCATCTTGCAGTTTCCATCTATGATTAGGACTTCCATATGGCATGTTCTTCCATTCCAAGACTCTCTTTGACATGATCATCTTGTTGAAGTCAAACCTGCCATGACGTCCTGCTGCCACTGGAGTTCTTCATGACGTCCATGTCCTTTCTCCTGATCGAATTGCATCATGCATATCCTGCCAATGCTGGTGTCCTTCTTCGCTTGGATGTCCGTGGTCAATTAGGACAGAGTCAGAACCTGAACGTGCTTTACTGCATGCCACGTGCAAGCTTGTTGCGTGCACTTTCTTGTCTGTTGCTGCCTCTCTTACTGCTTGGCGCCTTGTGCACATTCGCTCACGCTCCCTTTGCCTCCTAAGGTCCTCAACAATCCCCCTTTTCTTGGAGACTCACCTTGTCCTCAAGGTGGAAATTAGGGAAACGTTACTGGATATCATCATAGTTTTCCCATGTTGCTTCATCCTTGGGCGAATGCTCCA